>JALPQI010002245.1:0-111851 GCA_025490895.1 Thaumatotibia leucotreta
GATATCCTCTGTATAGTGCCGGGTCAGTCACTTACTTCATAAGAAATTTATCAATTATCAAATTCCGTGTGAAATAAACGTTTAACCCGGGGTGCTTGGTTAACCCAGATTGATGCAATTTGCCCTAACAGACATTATGGAGTATTTTGTTTACGCAAAATCGCTAAATTCCCGCAGTAGAAACGTACTGTCAACAATAAGTCAAAGCAACGTCCCTTTTTTATTCGAGGTACGCGACAGGTGCAATTTTTTTACAACTTATTTTTGTATGGGAAGTTCCAAAAAGTATATATTTTTAAAAACTACAATAAATATGCTATCTTGTAGTATTTTTTTTATTTTCATATATTTATTTGGTAATACTTATATAACGCAACAATCAAAAAAAATCGGTGATTATTTTACCTTTATACCAATAATTATTTTTTTATACATGAAAATCCTCATGTTTATTATCAAAATTGAATTCCCCGTGTCTGTTTGATATGAAAATGATACCAAACAATGAATAGTAGGCCTAAATATTAGACGAAAAAAATTTAAACATAACCCTTCCGTTTGCACATTCACCCCCCTCTCCCCTCGTTCAGGGGGGGGGAATTGGTTTTCCCTCCACATCTAAAAATTATTATTTTTATACCCTCTAGCTCTGGTAAAAATTACAAAACTGTAACTCACAGCGCACAATTTTTTCCATTTGGACCTCTACTATATTGGATTTCGGCAACATACGGCGATTACTTCTTTCAATTTAATTCGTACATGGAGTTTGTAATCAAGATTCCAAATACAAAATAAAATTGACAGTAACTAATCAGTAGGCTTATGATGGTACCGCGTCTATTCGTTTGTCGCCGTTGCCGTCACGTTCTAACAAGTACCTACGCAAGTGTGAAAGTGATGGATAGCGCGATAAATGGATAAAACTGGACCATCATAAGCCTACAGTTTTTGCCCAAGAGGCTTACCATGATCATAAGTTTACCGTTTATCGTGCTACTTGTCACTTTCGCACTTACGTACTTGTTAGAATTAGAACCTGACGGCCACAACGACATACGATTAAACACGGTACCATCGTCATCAGCCTATGATAGTCCACTGCTGGACGTAGGCCTCTCCTATTAACTATGCGTATAAACGCATTAGGAGGTAAATGCCCATAATCGCCACGCTGGGCAAGCGGATTGGCAATCGCAGTAATGTGTCCACTATGATGACGCTGCTGCCCATCATCAATATTTATCAAATAGTGGTCAGTGACACTTCAATCCCTTAGTCGACTCTTACGACACCCGCAGGAGGAGTTGGGGTGGTGACAAATGTATTCTTACTGCCACCACATGGCAATCCACGGTACCATCATAAGCCTACAAATCTACTCTATGTGTCTTCATCCCTGTTTTAGATATCGGAACTTATAGTGAATATGGCACTGATTGACTGAACTTTACTGTTTCCACTTATGTTCAACATTTTATGGAAAATCCAGCGTTTCAAGTCCATTTGTCTCTAGGTATACATAACTGCAGTATACATAACAGTAACGAGTAGTAATATATAACACCAGCAAGCTTCGCGTCGCACTAACTTGGCTGAGTTTCTTTTATGCGACACTGCCGCAAATCCCAGAGGTATATAATTTTTAGGTCACTACTGTAAGCCTCGGTTTTACGTCGGCTGGCTGCGCCAAAGCATCTTGAAAAGCTTTTTCATATTACACGGTATGTAACTTAGCGTGCAAAGTACCTGGTAGAGTAAAATAATTAGCTGACACAATACGCAATACTTTATTTGAATTTAGATAATGTAAAAGTGTGCAAACAGCAGGATTTGTAAGTAACAAGGGGTAGAAAGGTTCTGGAGCGAAGAAAGCATGAATAAGTTCTTACTCGAGGAACTCACAATCAGACCTTGCTCACTGTAATGTATATTGACAAATACTTATACGACAGCCTTCTATACTTAACATACATAATCAGTTACATAAAACAGCACACGTACGATTAAGGAGTTCCGTTCTTGTTTTCTTCATCAGTAGTTTCACCTCCCCATGTTTGAACATGTTTGGTTGATGAGAATGCAAATATTGTTGTGCGCATAGCTCATAATGTTTCACAAGTTCCGCCAATTCCTCATGGATCAGAAATGAGACCAAACTGCAAGCATAATAATTATACTCTCGATCGTTAAAAGTTGTATATCAAATCCGTTTAACAATGATGGAGGTTTTACTTCTACGACGCAGATTTTCAGTGCACACAAAGCGTAAATTACATCAAGGCAAATACAATAAAATGAGCAGTGTAAATATAATACAAGAAGCAGGGTAAATACATCGCTATAAGTGGTAATCAATGACATGTATACCTAACTACTACTTTTATGATAAATATAGGGAATAACAGCGCTAGATTTTTCAAAGATAAACAATGAGTTCGTGTATCGTGTTCTGCAGTTTGTAAGTCCTTCCTAATAGCGGGAAATGTTGGCTGCAACGGAAATGGCCGTCCCTGCTAAAGGAGCGGGTGAATTTTCCGCGTACTTAGTGGTTTTCGCTGCTACGACAAAATACTTAGCGGGCATTGCTTGCCAACCATAGACTAACTTTCAGATGCAGCAGTATGAAGTGTTTACGCTGTTTGCAGGGATTAGCGGTCACCACATAGGTACAAGTGCTAGTAGGTATGTTTTACATAGATGTAGTGAGCAATATTTTTCACGCCACCTATTCGAATGGGTATTTTATTTTCTTCCCTGCTAGGAGGGAATAGAGAGGCACTTTTGTTTTCAGGACATTCTATTGCTAGCCTAAAAAAAAACAACATTTTTTATAATGGATTACGATTTCTTCAGAATCGTTCAATTTATCTTTCTGTCTCAATTATCTTTAGTGGAATTGGTACCTAAGTTCATTGTGACAGCAATAAATATGAATCCAGACTTTTCCATGAAAAGCTAAAGGGAAATTATTATGACATCTGTACTTGGAGCAATCTACGAGAATGTCGCTTACGTAACGCGATTCTTTTAGTACTTCTAAAAATGATAGGAACCCGAGTTCTAGCGAGGTAATATTTTGGGATTTAACTTACACGTTCACACGCACGCACTGAACCCTGAGGTACTCCATATTTTACTGTGGTTTCATCAGAACGAACTGTTTTTTCAGAGTCTCTACCAGAAATCTCAACATATTGAATGCGATCACTTAAATACGACCTAAACAGATTTAGAGGCACTCCACGGATTCCGTAATATTCAAGTTTGTTGATTAGTGTCCTGTGATCGACACAGTCTCTGAACTTAAACTACAAATATATTAATTTAACTATGAATAAATCTTAGATTTTCGTTTAACAGCACTTTGAAATCCCTTTCTAATCGCGGTTTGATAATAACAACCAAGCAGGACACGCGTTACATTGATCGTTCATTATGTACTAGCTATACACTGTGTTACCATGACCCATCATGGTAATACACTGTATAGTACACACACATAATTATAATGTATAGTACATCTATAGTACCTAGATATTTTCGTAAAACAAAAATTTAATTTATTTACGGTTAAATATAAAATGGATATAATTGTGTTAATTTGGCTTCAAATGTCGTAATACAACTGATAGAAATGTGATTGTACAGTCTAGAACAGGTATTTTTCTTCTAGACTAGGAGGTAAGTGATCTGTCAGGCCAACGACCGTCTATTGCTTGCTTTTGAACTGAGAGCATGGTTACATCTTAAGCTGTCCCTTTCAGATCTATGTAGTTAATGGAAATAGAAGAAAAGCTCCTGTTTTTACGATAATCTCAGTATGCAAGGCGCTTAACGGCCAATAGATTCAGGCCAGCGTTAAATTGCACTGTTATTACATAGCTAATATTCAGTTTAATCCTGTGTAGAATGTAAATTATGTCTGAGTATATGTAAAATGTTATGTTAAAAATGTTTGTCAAAACGTGGAATACTTGATTACGAAGGTCATAAGAAAACTTTTTTTTCAGTACAGATGGTGTTTTTTTTACGAGCTAGTGCAAGAAGTTGTTCATTTTATGTCAGGTCGAAATCTTCGGAGCGCCATATGTACTGAAAAACGTCGTACGATACACGTGCAAAAAGGAAATTCTTAACTCGTGTCGAATTTATCTCCACTCGTTTCAAACTTCATTTTTTTCGTACTTGTATCGTAATTTACTATTTTTCAATTGATTTTTTGACATCATATGAAACCACTGCGATTGAGATCAATTAATTCGCAAAGATAGAATAGTTACAGCCATTGGTCGGTATCCAACTGTCCTTGTTCATGTTATCAAAATATTGTATAAATAGGTAGATACCTACTACGCGCACTCTGTCAGACTTAGCGAATATACAATGAACACAGGAAAATTCATTATGTCCGGAACGGGATTATCCGATTTCTCTGTGGAATAACTTAAAGCCCCCGGAATAGTTGAAGCCTTGCCAAAAGCGGAATATGTACATGTGTTATACTCATTTATGCACGTGTGTTATTAAGTATCTTAATTTTCTCGTGCTACAAAAAACAAATTAGTTTTGGTTGGGTAATGATATGTTGATTAGGTGACCTTTCAGTGGTTTAACTTGGGTACTTTACTTACCTAACACTATAGGTACACAGTATCATTAAAGATTCTATTGGAACTAGAGATAAATGCATGGATGTTTCACGAACTTCGAGCATAATATTAAGGGAGTTTTCCCTGGTGTATCGGCCTGGGTATTTCGGCTTTTCGTAAAAACATTTTTTTTCGTTTTCATACATAATAATTGAAATGGCAAGTGTGAGAGAACCTTAAGAATAAAATCTCTTGTCACTGACGGCACATGTCAAAATAAGTAACATTAGGATGCAATAAAGGTTGCAATTTACTTGTTCACTTGTTTACTCGTTAAACTTTTTTTTTAATAACTCAATAACAGTAAGTAACTTGTGTCTTAACTAAGATACAAGTTTCTTAGAGAACTTGTTTTTTTTTTGACCTAAATAACTAAGTTGGGTAAATCCACAAACTGTAACGAGAGTTACCAATTCTATCGTATGTTTTAAAATTAATTAATCAAAGTTGAGTTTCCGTACGTCTAGCCTAGCCCTGTAGGTAGATATGTGGATTGTGGACCCTTAAATGTACTTAATTAATATGAGAAAAAACAAAAGAATTGGTAACTCTCGTTACAGTCTTGTGGATTTACCCAGTTAATAGCTGAAAAGAAAACGAACATGCATTATTATCCACTCACTTGTTTCATGTAGCTTTTGTTACATGTCATCACTCTTATTTTACATAATAGACATAAGAGTCTATCGCAAAAATCAAAGCAAGTGAGTGGTTACAGTTTGTATATTTACAAAGTTAAGAGAAGCTCCTGTTGTATGTAACCCTTCCATGTAGGTTTTTTTTGGGGTAAATATGTATTTGAATACATAACAACTACATGACCTACATGCAACAGGTGACTTACCTATATAGGGTGGAAAAAGATTTTGGGTCAGTGAGGGTAGCTATCAGATCCCGTGTAGCTGCGTGAAAATGATCTTAGAAGACCTTCCCGCGATTTTCAATTAAAGAAGATTAGCGTTTTCAGATTTTGGAAAAAGTATACAGGGTGCGAGGAAATGGTAATTTTTGACAAAAATTTTTTTTGATGCCAATCGATCCTGTTTCTGTTCAGGATCAAAAGCTTGTATGGGACCAAAAAAAATTTTCCGCTAGAAAAGCCGCAAACCGGGATTTAAAATCCCCATACAAATTGTATGAAAATTAAAATTATTTTTTCACGCCTAATTTTTTTATGCCAATCGATTCCATTCCTATTTAGTACCAATAGTTTCCTAGGGGTCAACTTACGGCAAGGTAAAAAAAAACAAAAATAAAAAAAACTGTTTTCATACATTGACTATGGGAAAAAAGTGAAAATTAATTACATTATCTGTGACGCTAATTAACGTTGCTAATGATTTCATACTGTATTATTCTCTTTATTTATACATCTTCTTAGGTCAGGTTATTTTATAATATGGTTATAAAAATAAAATACAATAAAACATACAAAATCAATACAAAACATATAAACATACTATAAAAAAACCTAACCTAGGGTGCCGCCGGCAACGGGGCGGGCCCAAGCTGCCGGTGGTAGGGCTACAGGGAGAGGAACCGCCGGACTATGCGCGCCGTGTCCAGGATTACCGCCTTCTGCATCTGACCCTTGATCCAACCACCTAGCGAGAGCCTCTTGAGGTGTTGATCGAGACTCTTCGCTATGAGACCATTCGCAGAAACAACTATCGGCACAATGATCGCCTAATCAACATCCCACATGTCGGTTACCTCGTGAGCCAAGTCAAGGTACTTACTGGCTTTGTCCTTCTCGGCCTTCACGAGGTTCTCGTCATGGGGGATCGTGATGTCGATGAGCATTGCCCGGCGTTGCGGTCGATCTATCAGCACGATATCAGGCTTATTGGCTACAATAGTCCTGTCCGTGATGATAGATCGATCCCAATAGAGCGTGGCACGACCATTTTCGAGAACTGCCGCAGGTGTGTACTTATAGTAAGGCACTTCGAAGCCCACAAGGCCGTATTGAAGAGCAAGCTGCTGGTGTATAATCCTGGCTACGAGGTTGTGTCTGTGCAAGTACTCGGTGTTAGCAATCTGAGAACAACCGGAAATAATATGCCTGAGTGACTCACCGGGACGGCGGCATGCCCGACAAATGTCGACCGTACCGTCCTTCAGGATATATTTCCGGTAGTTATTCGTCATGATAACCTCGTCAGCAATTGCACAGGCAAAACCCTCGGTTTCTCCGAAGAGGTCCCCGAATCGTAGCCAGTTCACCGACGCGAGCAGATCTACGTCAGGTCCCGTGAGGGCCTTGTAGAACCGCCCGTGTAGCTCCTTGCTCTTCCATACCGCCCTGCGGTCCTCAGTGCTTAGTACCACAGGTCTGCGCCAGTTCTCTTTTGCCAAGGAGAGCGGCGTGAGGTTCCGGTCTACTGCCACCACATCACGATGCATCCCGCACTCATTGCTAAGAAAATAGTTTCTAAGATTGTACACCTCGCGGTTGTGGAGGTTTTTGGCATTTAGGAAGCCGCGGCCCCCACACCTCCGCGGGATGTACAGTCTCATAACTGATGAGCGCGGGTGTAGCATTCGATGTGTGGTAAGCAGTGTACGGACCCTTCGATCCAGGGCGTCCAGCTCGGTCTGAGTCCACCTTAGTATGCCAAAGGAGTATGTGAGTATGGGTATTACCCAGGCGTTGAAGGCGCGCACTTTGTTGCCTCCTGACAAAAGACTGTTAAGTACTTTTGTGAGCCGGCTGAAAAAGCGCTCCTTCACCGCCTGTCTAATTCCCATATCTTCAATACCCAAAGACTGTGACATGCCAAGGTATTTATAGGTTTCTGCTTCCGAGATAGATCTGAACGACATTGTCTCAGAAAGCTGTAAATTTGTTGAATTTACTACTTTCCCCCGCTGCACATGCATAACCGCACATTTATCGACACCAAACTCCATATTGATGGCACTACTGAAAACTTCTGTGGTTCGCAGTAGTTCCAACAAGTCTTGGCTATTTGCCGCAAATAATTTGAGATCATCCATATACAGAAGGTGAGAAATGACTTCACCCTCTCTCCGAAGCCGGCAACCTAGTCCTGAATCCTTCAGCAGGGTGCTGAGGGGATTCAGAGCTAGACAGAACCATAAGGGACTCAGACTGTCACCCTGGAATATTCCTCGCTCGATCCTTATAAAGTCCTGCGGGCCAGAGGGGCCATCCCCGCCTCCTGGTTGACGAAGGACTGTGGTCCACTGCCTCATACAAGCGCCGAGAAAGGATCTTAAAGTTGCATTAACTTTATACAGCTCCAAGACCCTTTCCAACCATGAGTGAGGCACCGAATCATAGGCCTTCTTGTTGTACTGTATTATTATTATCATTTAGCATAGGATGACTAATTATCGTGACAGATAAAGTAATTAAGGTTTCACTTTTTTTTCCATAGTAAAAGTATGAAAACGGTTTTCTTGAAATTTTGGATTTTTTGTACATTGCCATAAGTTGACCCGTAGGAAACTATTGGTACTGGGTAGGAATGGAATCGATAGGCATAAAAAAATAAGGGTGAAAAATAATTTTTGATTTTCATACAATTTGTATGAGAATTTAAATTCTCGCTTTGTGGCTTTTCTAGCCAAAAATTTTGTTTTGGTCTCATACAAGCTTTTGATCCTGAATAGAAACAGGATCGATTGGCATCAAAAAAAAAGTTTCTCAAAAATGACCATTTCCTCGCATCCTGTATACTTTTTCCAAAAACTGAAAACGTTAATCTTCTTTAATTGATAATCGCGGGAAGGTCTTCTAAGACCATTTTCGCGTAGCTACACGGGATCTGGTAGCTGCACTGACCCAAAATCTTTTTCCACCCTGTATAAGTTTTTTACCCATAGCCAATCCAACCATGTACTCGTAAATACATGTATGTAGGTATTATCGTAATTAAAATTAGGATTACTCATGGAACGTGGAAGCCTTTGATGTCGAACTTGAGCGGAGTGCTTTGTCCCCAATTTCGATCCAGTACTCGACTTCAAAGACCAATCGTGTCCTCGGTTCCGCATATAACACATGTTATTTATGAATGTTCGGCAGATCAAAAAGAAAAAAACAGGCACACAACCACTTTTGCATAAAATCATTTTGAGAACTAATTCGGTTGCTATCACACAATCTTTATTTGAGTAACAACTCAGTAAGTAGACAAAGACACTCGCAAATGTTTTTTTGTAAGGACTCTAAACTCATCGGTTTTGTATTGTTTTTATTTCAAGAAAAAAAGTAAATTTTTACTGACACTGTGCCTTATCATTATCACTCTGTATCGTCCTTTATATTACCTTGTTTCATACCACTTTGTCACATCACGCTTTTAGTTGCTGTTTCGACTCAGTATATAAAAAAATCCGGTGCACTTGTATTTAATTTTCACGCTAGATTTTAATACATACCATCAAAAATTGGAAACAAAACATCATCTCACAAAAATCACAACTGTGTCACGTTTTTTAGGGACACAAAATAAGACAACGAAAAGAATTTTGACCCTTTTAATACATTGTTTTCAGCGCTAACCGAAATCAGGACCTTAATTCGTGTGAAGTATAAATTGAGGTGGTGATATATCTATAGGTATGACGGCGGCGTCATCATGTAGAATCTAAAATGTGAAAAATATCCAATAGTAATCAATGTACAAAAACAACAGCTGCACCTGACCTGACCGATCAGGCGATCACGCCACTATGACGTCACGCCACCTGCACCCGCCCGGACCCTCTAAGTCCTATAAGTAACCTGACTGATGGTCGGTGGGGGCATTCTTGTCATCGAAATGGTCAGTTGCAGACGTAGTCTTATACGCTGTGTTATTTTAAGATTGATGTTTGAATATCGTGAATTGGTGAAGAATAAACCAGTGCTCAAATATGAAGTTGGTAATTGTCTCATTCATTGGACCCTAAACCCTACTCTTATTATAATAACAGAGGAGACGCCAATATCAGAAGTGCCGAACCCAAATTCGCCATCAAATCAAGTCTACATTCGCTTAAATCAACATTTAACCAACGCCTATTCGGTTGGATTGGACGCAGTAGAAAGCTGTAGCTACGAGTAGTATTTTCGCCCATTCTCTGTCAAAGATGATTCCATCGGATCCGAACATACCAGAATCGATCAAGAGAATTTTCTCCGCGGTTTCACACCTAAACTAAGGAATGTGGAAGCCACCTATAAAGAGAGTGATCCCAGGAGTTTCATCAATAAAACTACGTACATCGATATAGTAGTTTCGAGAGAATTGCAAATTATGCGAAGAAATTGGTCACCGTGGTGAAGATTATGACGGCCGTTTCAATAAAAACAAACCAACCTAAATCTACTGTTTCCTGCTACGTGTGCAACTATATCAACCACGACGCTACTTTCTGTCCTATGCTGTACACGAAACGAAAGGAAGATGGAACTTCAGCTACGGGCAACAATACCTACCGCAAATACCAGCAAACAAGTGATAATTTTAACTGCTTTGCATGGCTCTTTGAGCCTCGTGTAGAATATAATTGTGACTAAGCAGTCTTATGAATTGCAATAATGGTGAGTCATTTCTTGAACAAGCAGTTTTGAGAAGTATCTTAATAATCCCGTAATTAACAATCTGCACGTACAATATAGTACATGATTTATCATTCGATTTTACCGATCACGATGCGTCACATCATAATGAGAACATAAGCAGGAATTTGTATCCCAATTTCCGGTACCTATAACTTTTTCTGAGACATTGATGCGTAATTATTGTTAAATAAACAATAATTTGTTTAATAGTTGGTCATTTGATAAAAACTTAACGAGATAAGAAACAAATCGTCAACGTCGTGAAAAAAAAAAATTCAGCAACTTCATCGATAAACACCCAAACACGTGAATAAGTACAATCGGAGAAATTAAATCAATTTGATTGATTACTTATCTCTTGGTTATTTCCAACTGAATCTAATCTCCTACTAGACCCATGTAGCTAGTAAAAAAAAACAAACGCTGAAATCGCAATGCGTATGTGCGATTATAATATCAGACCCAATAGGTGCCCTTTGCCTTTGAATAGTTACCAAATTGATAAATGGCATGGATTAGTGGCCAAATTGATAAATGATCCGGATTTTTTTTTAGGAACATATATCTTCTGGTTTAAAGTTCACAAAGACTGAACTAATAAAAATAAAAAAAAGATACTAAAAAAAAACACAAGCCAATACCAATTAAATATCTTTTGGCTTTATAAAAAAAAGAGAGCCCTTTAACACTGCCCTAAGACTTGACGCTAAAATACTTGCTCACACATATGACGCGTTGACGGCGTCAGAGTTCAGTGCCCATCGACATCAATAAATTACTATCTAAAGTAGGATTTTTATTTAAATTCTGCGTTATCATGAAAATGACAACAAAGTAGTCTAAATTTAAAGTCTTCTGAAGAAGTATTTAAGACTAAATGTCCAAAAAATTAAGCAAAATAAAAAATGTATGCACCGGGTACCTACCTATAAAAATTACAAACGCTGAAATCTGTTGTCACATGTCACTCGTATCAGTTTGAAACTTTAGCAGTTGTAAGTGGTAGTCGTAAATCAGTTTTGACATTAAGTTATGGTCGAAAATTACAAGATTTACTGATCACAATATAATATAGTGATTTAACTTCCTTAGAAGGGCGGTATCAATAGCTTAACTGCAAAAAACAACTTTAATAAATCATGAAAGCGATTTTTAAATTTCAAAAATATAAAAAAAAAATACCATTTCTGTTAAAGTACCTAAAGTTGGGTGATATTTTTCTTTTTCAAAGCCTCGTTTGGAGTGCTACATATCACATAGCATCTCAAAATTGTACGTAAAACATGATAGAAAAATGTCTCATTATTGTTGGCAATCTTGATCAACGGCACTTATTCGTTGACATCCTTTACCTAGAAAAGTTGACAACAGGCAAAAATAAAAACTAACAGCCTTTATTGAGGACACTTTGATTTTTAATGAGGTGTGCCTATAACTTGGCACAGGTCGGCATCAAAGTATATTTAATTTGATTAACTAATTGAATTTGAATATAATAAAAAAGCGTCTGCCAATTTCTTGGATTTCCATGTTTTCAGCACATGATAATAGACAAATAGTAATAATAATTTAACACGATAACAATGTGATTAAGTTACGGCGTCAGAATTTCACTGCTAATGAGCGTTGAAGTGTTTTCATTTTCGTTGCACAAATGTAAATGAGAATTGCAATTAATTAATTGTGAAAATTATAGAGTTTGAGACATGCTGTCTATTGGTGAATAATTTTACACGACCTCTAGGTCAGGATAAGCTCATGACCTTTTTCAATTTATTATTTACGCTGGTATTACTGTGCAATAGTGTTGATTCTTAGTGTTAATTTTTGTGACATAGTGTAGTTAAATCTACAAAAAAAATTCGCCGTTCACTCTGTAGTAAAAAAAAAAAACTTGTACAACATTCATATTGAAGTTATTAGTTCCCAGTTAAAATAGCAATTTTCTTGTTCTCCCATAGTAAACTTATCACTGATTGGCAACCGTGATGTCACAATTTGAAACAAATTTGGGTGGCAGCCTTTAAGGGCCTTGTAGGAATGTTAAAACTTTAGTCCTGTAATTCGACTTTAGTGTTACTTTGATGACATAGATAGTTGATATTCACAAAAAACTGCATCAGTTGATACAAAAAAATTGACACAACGACTTTTGTTCTAACTTCCCAAAAAAAAAAGTGAAGTTCTATATTCTAGAATCTATCGCTTGACGGCGAGCTTGCAATCGTAACTAAATATCGTTTTAAAGGAAATATACCAACACATCAGCAAAAAAAAAAGTAAAAAAAAAAAACAAGAACTGGCGACCAACGTTGTGCCACTGAAATCAATATTATCTTAAAATTACGCTCACATGGTCAGAAATATCACATACCATATATCATCAAAGAATATTATGCAGTGAAATCGATCGAAGTAAGTCAACAAAATTGCTGCTTATCTTACCTCACTCTTTGATCTGGTCAGTTAGTAATCTAGTGCATAGTAAAATACCTGATTTAAAAAAAAAACTAAAAAAAAAAAATGAAAGTCCTTTATTGGTTTCAAAACATCCCAAAAGTAAAGAAAAAAAAATCTCAGAGAAATATATCAGCGAGTCGTTCAGATGTTCAGCAAATACAACGTACATGTTCCATACAAAAAAAAACATTTTCTTGACTTTCTGGGAATATTGAGCGTAAAGTGAGCGCGAGAAAATTTGAAGAATCGCGGGTTGGCTAAAAAATATTCCAAATGCAATTCGAATAAATCAAAATTTGTGTTTAATCTATGGCCTGTTTGTGGAACATTTGGAAGAAAAATATTTTGGTTGTTTATTTCATATGTTTGCAATGGTAATGAAATAAAATTGAAATTGAATTTTGTGTCTACAAGAAATGTGTTAAAAGTGCAGCCGCTACAACATAGCTAAGACAGGTGGCAGGAATTATGAAAATAGAACGATAAAATATTTCATTTGGTCAACTCAAAACAAATCTCTGAGCAATGACAAAAGCATGAAAAGTGGTTATTGTTCGATGTTAGTTGCCAGTTTAAAATTGAGGTCATATTTGAATTTGGTTTACATTTCTATGTCAAAAAAAAAAAAAATCTAGATAGTCTATAAAAAAAAGCATTGACTTATGTCTTATTACAATAAACATGTATAAGGAGAATAAATGGTCACGCTGAGGGCGAAATGCGGATTTAAATAATAATGATAAAAAAAAATAGAAACATAAAAGTAAATAAAAAAAAACAACAAAAAAAATGGTAAAAACAAAAAGTTACGTAAGAGGTCTAGAATCAACATTGTACTAGATATTTAAAAAAAGAGTTAATAAAAAAAAAAATTGAAAATTATAGTCAATTAGTCATGATGACGTGACGGCGGTGTGTCACATTGACAATAGTTTGATTCGTTTTGTCACTATAACCATTTGCCAAATGTTAATGATAATGACAGCATATTGTTGAGAGATAGTAGCTTTCTAAAAGAAAAATTAAATAGAATAAAACTAAAAAAGGGAGTACAAAAATATGATTGAAGGGCTATGCCGGACCAATCAGTTTTAAGCACGCTAAAGGGACAAAGTATTAGTGTCCGGTCTAGCCAATAAAGATGAGTATATGTTGATTGAAAGATGTCGGGTCGGACCAATCATTTCGCTAAAGGGACAAAAACAATAATGTCCGGTCTAGCCAAGGAAAAGGTACGTTTTGATTGAAGGACACCGGACCAATAACTCCGCTAAAGGGGCAAAAAGAACAATGCCCGGACTAGCAGGTACGCTAAAGGGGCAAAAAGAACAATGCTCGGACTAGCAGGTAAAGAAGAAGTGACTCCTCCAGTGTCATGCTGAAGGAACTAAGAGGCTAGTCCTGACGTTCGGGCCAGGCTAACCTGATTTATCATTTGTGGTATCAAGCCAAGATAATTTATCAGTCAGGATGATCGAACAGTTAAAGTCATTCTTTCGATTCTGATATGCTTTGTTGTAAAGCTGCACGCACGAGGACGTGCGTATGTCAGTATGGCCGTGACGGCGGCGTCATCATGTAGAATCTAAAATGTGAAAAATATCCAATAGTAATCAATGTACAAAAACAACAGCTGCACCTGACCTGACCGATCAGGCGATCACGCCACTATGACGTCACGCCACCTGCACCCGCCCGGACCCTCTAAGTCCTATAAGTAACCTGACTGATGGTCGGAGGGGGCATTCTTGTCATCGAAATGGTCAGTTGCAGACGTAGTCTTATACGCTGTGTTATTTTAAGATTGATGTTTGAATATCGTGAATTGGTGAAGAATAAACCAGTGCTCAAATATGAAGTTGGTAATTGTCTCATTCATTGGACCCTAAACCCTACTCTTATTATAATAACAGAGGAGACGCCAATAGGTATATTCTTTGAAGTATGTTTGGAATTTAATGTCCTATCTCAATTCTACAACCGTGGTAAGTGATACGATGCAGATTCTCCATTCCCACAAAGACGTAACAACTAAAGTATTTCAAGCTAAGCGATGCTATTTCCTATAGGAAGGAACGATTCAAGTTGCAGATCACGCGTCCCGTACAGGTGTCATGAATGCAGCGGCTATCGGTCCACAAACTTGTCCGTGCCACAAATCAAGCAATAATAAACCCTTTCTCAAACTGTTAAGGCTTTCTTCATAGCTCGGATAAGTTTCTACTGCAATACGCCTCTCAGATATTACTCCTAATATCCGGATTTCCGATGTTCGGAGATTTAATGGTTATCTGAAATGTGAGGTTATGTTTCTTGGATCTTGGATATATTGCAGGGTCGTGTTAAGTAATTTTATGGCTTGTGACAAAACAGAAAATTTGATGGCGCGTGTTCTACAGACAACGCATCGATCTTGTCTCAGCTCCATATAAATACTCGCCTGTCCTCTATATGCCAACAACGCATTCTGTCATATTATGGCTGTAAAATTGGGCCAAACTTCACCTCTACTTTTTCAAATGGTTTTACAGACATGAGTATCAAAACGATTGTATCGTTTAGGCGGAGGTCGTCATATTCTTAGTAAGTCCCTTTCGAGATAGGTCATGTTCGGTAGATGCCACTTTCTGAGGATGTCATGTTCTGAGAAGGCCGCTTTCGGAGAGCGACACGTTCTAATTACGTCACATTCTTAAATCGCCACTTTATGAATTCGTCGCTTTCTGAGTTTGTCGCATTCGGAGTACGTCACTTTCGCATTTTACGGCGCTCCTGTGCGTTTTCGCAAGTTGACTCCTAAGAAACTAATGATCCTGATCAGGAATGGGATCGATTGGCATCAAAAAAAGAATGCAAAAAAATCTATCTAATTCTACGGAAAAAAAGATTTTGACTGTGGTGCTGGGACCTTTCTAGTACAGTTTGTAGGTTGGTATGGTGATTGGTATCAGAAAAAAAACAGGAAAATGGACTGTCAAAAACTTGATAGGTAGGTATGTGATTTATTTAAGGGTCATTTTTATTTTATAGCAGGTTGAGTAATAGTACGGTCAAATCGTACATAATTTTACCCTAAACTCGCAAATCAAGTAGTATCGCTGCATTTTTGGTATGTTGTTTAGACACCATAGGACAGTATAAAACCATATTTTGCAAGCAAAAAAAAGTTGTGCTAGCTGGGTAGTACGTGAAAAACTGTGAAATTTACGGTCATTTTTTAGTTTCTGTTTTTTATTTAAAAAACCTTTCGTTTTTTGATATCATATGTAAATAAACGTTTAAAGACTAATAAATTTCCAACAAGTTGAGCTAACATGCATTACCATAGGTCTTATAGTTTCAGAGATTCGAGACTTTAAAAAGTACCCCTTTTTAGGGTTCCGTAGCCAAAATGGCAAAAACGGAACCCTTATAGATTCGTCATGTCCGTCTGTCCGTCTGTCCGTCTGTCCGTCTGTCACAGCCGATTTACTCGGAAACTATAAATGCTACAGTAACGAAATTTGGTACGGATATGTGTTGTATGAACCGCTACAGGATTATGATACTAAATTGTAAAAAAAACCATTGGGGTGGGGGCCCGCCATACATGTAACTGAGGGATAAAAAAAAAATTTTTGTTGTATATAAGCGTGTGGGGTATTAATAGAAAGGTCTTTGAAAATTATATGAAGGTTTATACATCTTATTGTTATTTGAGCAAATCGTTTTCGAGATATCAGCTCTCAAAGTCTGAAAAATGTGTCCCCCCCCCTCTATTTTTAAAACTACGCGATATAAAATTCAAAAAAAAATATATGTTGTACACATTAATAAGCTCTATCAACGATTTTTGGTTTGATTAAATTGTCGCCTATAGTTTTTGAGGTAGGTTGATTTAACTGTATTTTTTTAATAATAAATTGATAATGGTACGGAACCCTTTGCGCGCGAGTCCGACTCGCACTTGGCCGGGTTTTTGTAAACTAGATAAAATTTTGTGTTTTGCTAACGTTTTCGACTTAATATCGCCTCACCTAATTATGCTACGAAAAACATGCAATAATGAACTTATAGCGCACTTAATATTCTTTAATTTAAGGGTAAAATTAGGTCTGTGAACTTTGTAGTTGAAAGTATAAACCCGAATTTCAAAGGCAGGAGGCCCGCTATCTAAGTTTTTCATACAAATCGCAAGTCGAGTTGCAAAGCTGCAATTTTGGTATATTATATAGGCCTTATAGATATATACGAAAATGCATATTAAAAGAAAAACTAAAAAATAATTTGGACATAGGACGTAAAAAACGGAAAAAAAATCGCACTTTTTTTAGTTTTTGACGTTTAACTAAAAATCTATTATCTTTTTGATACTGATTGCTATAAAACTAGGAAAGAACATTAAATTTGAAAGGATTTGAGCTACGTTGCATTACCGTAACTTATATATATTTTGAGATACGACATTTCATAAAGTGCCCTTTTATCAAAACATAAACAAATTTTAGGTTACGTTAAAGCTATTCACTAAATATTGGCAAAACGTTCGCGCTGAGAAAAAAAAGTAATTGTAGATAATAACTACATTAAATTTGGAACAAATTGAGCTGATAACAATTACTGTAAGTCTTATAGTTGGGGGTATACGAGGCTTCAAAACATGCATTTATTTTCTTAACTTAATGAAGGGCACATTTTGAAATGTCGTATCTCTAAAAATCTATATAATTTAGGGTAATGCAAGGTAGCTGAAATCCTTTCAAATTTAATATTCTTTCATAGTTTTATAGCAATTAGTATCAAAAAGTTATAGTTTTTTAGTTAAACGTCAAAAACTAAAAAAAGTCCGATTTTTTTTTCAGTTTTTTACGTCCTATACCTAAATCCTTTTTTTTTTCTTCTTGTAATATGCATTTTCGTACATCCCTATAGAGCCTTTATAATATACAAAAATTGCAGCTTTGCAACACGACTTGCTATTTGTATGAAAAACTTAGATAGCGGACCTCCTGCTTTTTGAATTTCGCGTTTTTAGTTTCAATTACAAAGTTTACTGACCTGATTTTACCCTTAAATGAAAGAATGTTAATTGCGCTATAAGATAATTATTTCATGTTTTTCGTAGCATAATTAGGTAAGGCGATATTAAACCAAGAACGTTAGCAAAACTCAACATTTTATCTAGTTTACAAGACAGGGTACTATTTGAAGTCTCGAATCTCTGAAACTAAAAGACCTACGGTACTGCATGTTATCTCATCTTGTTACAAATTCATTCATCTTTAAATGTTACCTGATACATATTGTCAAAAAACGTAAGGCTTTTTTTATAAAAATCAGATACTAAAAATAGGGGTGCGCCAAAGTATTTATAAAATTGCAACTTAGATTATTGGAACTCCGAAAATTTTTCTTATACAATTTAACTTCATAATGATCGGTATTTAGAATAATCTTTGTTCATAATCATCATCACATAGAATTATTTATGTTCATAATATTGTTTTTCATACATATTTTTAGCACTAACTTTTATGTTTATATAATTTTTCACTATACTTATTTTATGCTATATATTCTAATGTTATAGGTATTTATTTTTGTCTGTACTGGTTTTATGTATGAATTATTTTTGTTTAATTAAATATAAATCGTACTATTACTGTAAACTAGCTACCTGCACAAATCAGGTTGTGGCAGAGTAGGTACTGTACTAAACGGGTTCCCTCTAAACTTTTTTTGTCCGAAACGCTTAGGACATAACAGACTTGGTATAATCTATTTTGGCATCAACTTAATGAGACTGAAACATCACTTGGCTTAAATACCAATATTTCGAATATTATTTGGTCCGAAACTATCTTAGCATATCATTAATTACGCCGAGTGTTATAAGACAGAAATTAGATTTGTATTTTTTTTTGGGCATGTAGCCACATGTTCGAAACTTGCCTTTTTCGTCAGGCAGAGTTTGCTGTGAGGGTGGAAATTTCTGCAGTGAGCGAGCGAAGCGAGCGAACAATACCTTCCGGGGCAGATCCGACTCGGATAGGTTAGGTTAGAAGACTAAGGCGGGAGCTTTGCTCCCGCCTTAGTCTTCGAGGTTATTTTTTTTTAGCAACCTAGAAAGTACTCAACTCAGTAACACAGTAAGTAACGTATAGAATATTACTACTACCTCGATTATATTGAGAGGTCGTAATTATTCCTTCTCTGTTATGCTAAAACAAACTATGCCGATACTTTTTATGCACATCCAGATTATGCCTCATCATAAATAGGAGCATCGAAATTATGCTCGAATAATATTCCAACAACTCGAAATCTGTCACAAAGAAATATGCTAAAGTTGATTATGCCACAACAGTTTCTGCATAAAGCCCATTATGACTACATAGTTTATGTTATTCATAAAAGAATTATACCACAACAGAGTGAACCTAATGGGAAAATGTTTATAAATAAACAATTTATTTCAAATAACTTTATGAGTATAGATTAATCTACTTGACGACTTTAGGAGGATAAAATTTCGAAATAAAAATCGTTATGAACATTGTAGGTAGAAGTATAATTTTTAGTAAGAAAAAAAGTATGAGAAAGAATTTTCAGAGTAATGATGATTATGAGTAAAAAACGGTATTAGTAAAAATATTCGAAGAAAAAATTTTATAAGTGCCAATATGGACCCATTATTATTGAGAAACTTTTTTTTTTGCATTCTTTTTTTGATGCCAATCGATCCCATTCCTGATCAGGATCATTAGTTTCTTAGGAGTCAACTTGCGAAAACGCACAGGAGCGCCGTAAAATGCGAAAGTGACGTACTCCGAATGCGACAAACTCAGAAAGCGACGAACTCATAAGGTGGCGATATAAGAATGTGACGTAATTAGAACGTGTCGCTCTCCGAAAGCGGTCTTCTCAGAACATGACATCCTCAGAAAGTGGCATCTACCGAACATGACCTATCTCGAAAGGGACTTACTAAGAATATGACGACCTCCGCCTAAACGAATTGTACGTTTGGTACCTGCAATACGCTATTTCCCGAATTGAAATACATTTGACAAGTAGCGATATTAATGCTCTCCATTCAGGTTAGTGGTAAATTATGATATCTTGTTCATACAATACAGCAAAGTCAAAGTCATATTTGTGTTTGGAACACAAAGATGACTTTGACTTTCATGCATGTAAGACCGATAGTTTGTAATGCAAGTAATGTCTACCGGGGGGCTACCATGATGTCTAAATGCGATTCAGTTTAGGTTCTGCTGTCATTTTTAACAGCTATTCTATGGAAATGACACATCCCGATTCGGATTAGATCTTGGTATCCCCCAGGGAGGTTACCATTAAGTACTAATGCGATTCAGTTTAGGTTCAGGGAAAGGGCCAGAGATATACGACTCGTATAGCCTTGTCTCTTTCTCTCGACCTAAATTGAATCGCATTAGTACGTCATGGTAATCCCCCAGGAGTGCATTAACCTCGAGCCGAATAATTAAAATAGGCATTTGGTGATTTAATGCACGCACAATGAATATCTACTGCCTACATACAATAGGTACTTAAATGGATACGACAGAGTAATGATAACATAACTAACGTAACGTTAACCTAATAATTCTCTAAACGATACTAAAATGCTACAGTATTTAGGTAAAGTCCATTTCATATACGAAGGCCCGATTCCACTTGAAAAAGTCATTAGGTGTTAACAATAGGATCAGTGATAACAAAATATACCTGTCCAGACCATTTTGTGGCGTGATATTTTTTGCATATATCGATGTACGGCATGTGCCAATTTGTAGTGGACCAATTAAATGACAAAAGTTTCGAATGGCATCGAGCCTAAGTATTTGAAATGGACTATATACAGGTAAGTATTAAATATAGCCGTGTGGTGACGGCAGTAAGAATACATTTGTCACCACCCCAACTCCTCCTGCGGGTGTCGTACGAGTCGACTAAGGGATTTAAGTGTCACTGATTGTACAAGATTGATGATGGGCAGCAGCGTCATCATAGTGGACACATTACTGCGATCGCCAATCCGCTTGCCCAGCGTGGCGATTATGGGCATTTACCTCCTAATGGGTCTACAAGTTAATAGGAGAGGCCTACGTCCAGCAGTGGACTAACATAGGCTGATGATGTTGATGTGTTGTGTTGATGTTGATTAAATATAGAATAGGTAGCTCAAAGAAAAAACAACATTTTCAGCTGACAAACTAAAGATTTGATTTCACTGCAAGTTTCAATTGAGCAAATGAATAATTTATGTTCGTGGAGCTCATAGTCTGATTTGTCTGAAAGCTTTGCCTCACATAGAATTTACTCCCTACAAAGATTTGCTAAAAATGTTACAGTAGGTACGTATACGGATACTACGATACTACGGATATTACGGATTATATAGCGTATATTAATTCTTTTTTAATTTAATTACATTCCGACGTTTCGAAATGACAGTTAGGTACCCGAACCCTGTAAAGTGTTCGATATGTATTAACAGGGAATTTAAGTGCTTATATATATCCCTTTGCAACCGAAAAGTCGCGATTTGCTAAATTAATAATGAACTCTATTGACTTTTTTTTTATTCACAATTAACTGTAATTAACTGTCACGATCGTATCAACTCGGGTGTAAAGGGATAGATAGAATAAACCTAAAGAAATCAAATAGTGTACTGGTTTGTAAATTAAAGGCAGGTTTTCATATGGGTAAAATCTCCTTGTACATTTCCAAAACAGGTTTCCTGTTTTTTCCTTATTATATGTAATAGGATATTGAATATGCCCTAGAATGGATCTTCAATATATTGGTTATACCCAGTGTATAGGTACTGAATACTATTTTACATTTAGAATATCCTTCCATTTTTTACCAGAATAAAGAAAACCTACCCGCTTTAATACACGGAATAAATTGCTCGGAACACGACCATTAAAGTTCCATTACTAATGCAACAAGCTTGTCGTGTGTATTTTGAACGATTTTAGCGCTAAAGAGAAGCATAAATTAAAGTAACCAAAGCAAGATGCAAGCTCTTAAACCATATTTTATTCAGGCTCACTTAGGCTTACAGCTCGAGCTTTTATTACGACACACAATTCTGAAAAGCTTTTTGTGAAATAATACGACATGGTCGATATTTCAAGAAGGGAATAAAAGCGTATTAAATAAATAAATAATGGGGTTTGACAATGCCTTTTCATGTGATTTTCATATTTGTCGGTTCCATAATCAATGAGACAGTTTCGATAACTGTCCGTTCGCTACTAGTGGTGCGATTAAAGATCTTATACGAAGTAGTCAAACAAAAAGTTAAGCTAATTTATAAAAAAATCCCCTAGTGGCCTACCAGCCCCCAGCCAGTGTAGTAAAGGGGTCAAAATTCTTTTCGCTGTCTTATTTTGTGTCCCTAAAAACGTGACACAGATGTGATTTTTGTATGAGATATCTTGTTTCCATTTTTTGATGTACCTATGGATTAAAATCTAGCGTGAAAAAGAAATACAAGTGCACCGGATTTGTTTTATTGAGTCGGGACAGCAAATAGAAGATGACTTAGAAGACAGAGTGGTATGAAACAAGACAACGAAAAGTATTTTGACCCAAAGAATATGTAATATATCTACAGTCGAAGACAGTTACCAGAGTTATAGGTACAGACTTCATATGCACGGGGGAGGGGGTCTGCTTTGTCTTCGACAGTACTACTTATATAACGATTTAAGTATAGTGTAACCAGTGGTGATCGTAATTAATTTCGTAGGTATGTACAATAAAGCCACTTACTAAAATACCACACTGTACAAAATATCTTCCAAGTCATCAACACTTCAAAGCAATCCAATTAACAGAATTGAAATCGCCCACTCTCGGAATGTTAACGTAAAACAGACGCATGCAAAGTGAGTACACACTCTTACTCCCTCAACGTCATATCTATCGTTGGCTTTCTGCAAAATATGACTTCTATTTTAACTTGAGAAGGTTTTATTTGGCTTGATACGGATGAATATAAGAGGAGGTTGGCAGAGTGAACGAGAGTAATTTAGCACTTCCCGCCTAGCTGGCCCTTTGTCACGTGCAAACATTGCTTTATGAAGAAAGTATTCCGTTATGCAGAATTTAATTACACTGCACAATGCTTTGAACCCGGCAAGTTAAGTGCATTTTAGATGGTTTGTTTTGAGCTTAACAATATGTAGATTGTAGAATTACTTAGCTCAAAGATTTATAGTACCTAACCATGTAGTGAAAGTTAGAAAGTGTAAATTAATAGGTGCAGGTTTTTTTGTAATTTTTCATGGGCCTAGACGTTAGACGACCGCGCGTCGCGCGTCGTCATCGTATTTATAATCTACCCACTTTATTACACATTTTGCGTTAGGTGACCATCTCGGTTCGAATTTACACTGCCTTTACTCCGCAAGAAGCTTAAACAATTACAAAAACTCGTTACTGAAACATATTGAAAAGTTCTCTGTTTGTCTAAAATAACCCGTTAATTTAAACCGAGCAAAACTTTTGTGTCGAAACCGTTATAAGTACCTACAATAAATTGTCAGCAGTGAGCAACACAAACTCAAGCACCAAAGTAATTTGGCGGGCACGTTAAATATATTTTTAAACGAGGGCTTACCGGGCCGGGTGTTGTTGCAAACTTCATTTTATCGCGAATTTCTCGGCACTGTACTGTATTAGAGTACCTTAGGCCAATTTAAGCCATGCTATAAAAAGAGTCCGAAGCTTGGAAGGCGCAGGAAATTTAACTTTAATAAGAGCAAGCACGCTGGCGAGCTTATAAAATTGGTTTTTAAATATACAAAACACGATCGCATTTTTGAAACCAATTAGGTAGAAACTACACTGTTTTCATATATAATTCGGGCTCTAAGTTGGTCCGGGCCATTTGGAATTCGATTTGATGCGGTATATACGTACTACTGTCGGTCGTTCGTAAATTCGGACAATAACAAATCCAATAGATATATACGTAGTGTTGCATAATTAATAGTGTTTCGACAGCCGAAGTGAATCCATTCAATGTTCCTTGATATTTGTAGGTAAGTACCTAAATACGATGATTGATACATGTATATTGATTGATATATCAATAGAGTAGAGTTAGGTAGTAGTTTAGTAAATTACAATTTATCATTTAAGTGTTGTAAACATTTATTTCTAAAGATGATCGTTACATATCTATAAACAAGCTAATATGTATCTACATTTGCATAAATTTTCGGTTCTAATTCATAGCATGGAAGCTATTTCCTCCAGGCTTAGTGAAGGTTTTTAAACCGTCTTTTTAGTTTTTTAAACCGTTTTTTTAAACTGGCAGCGATACACTCATTGCTTTGCCTTCCACCTAAATCTCTAAAATATGAGTTTAATTCTGTCTCTTGTGACTTCAATTTCATTTGCGAAAATAAAATTTATTAAATTGGGCACACATTTTATAATTATAATGTTTTGCTGGTGGTCTTATTAAAAGCAAGTCAAATTGCAATTTTTTTGTGTTTTAACTTATATCGTAGAAGCCTATAACGTACGCTTTTTTAAATAAATAAATCAGCCCAATAAAGTAGTATTTAGTTTCAACTTCCAAGTTACATCCTCCGGATATTTTTTATCGTAATTTATGCCATTACCTATTTACCAATGCCCAGAGCGAATACGTTTCATTATTCTTCTCGTCTTTTAAATTCAGTCACTACAATATTATAGAAACCCATCTAAAAGATTATAGAAACCCATCCACGTCGTTTTAATCAAAAATTTGATTAAAACGACGACATTCAAAAAGCGTTTCCGAACTCAAACTAAGTTACTATCTGCGTAGGTTGTTCAATTATCAACTATAATCAGGTTACAAAGACAGCACAACTGCCTATTAGACTAAAAAGGAATTCTCTTATAAATTATTTCACCCCGAGTCTTTGTAAACTGAGTCGAGTTTGTCTAATCAATTCAGATTCAACTATATAAACTTGCAGCGCGGATTCGAGAGGATTTAACAGGATAAGAAATAATAAGATTTTATTGAGCAACTTCAGTTAGTACGGGTTTATACATTAAACTTGAATATTGCGTTGGATGTGCTTCTTTGGTTTGGTGAAGATATACCGTAGTGAAAACTAGTTTTCGTTAAAGGTATGAAAAATAATTTTCATCAATACCTTGATGAAAATTATTTTAAAGCTTCCTCCTTTGAAAGCTAAAATACCTACAATTATAACTGTAACTCGGTAGTAGTGATTTATGTGAATGCTGCATAATGAGTAGCATAGGAGTATTTTAAAGCCTAATCATGTACAGTGTTATGCAATATGTAATAGTGTGGCTAACAATACGACAGCCAAAAAGCTTGTATAGAAAAAAGTGGAAAAATAAAAAAATGTAGGCGTGAACATTTGGCTACCCATAGTTAAGTATTTTATTTAAATCTCCATTCTTGTTAAACTTCATATTTTTTTGCACACTTTTTGTATCGTAATGTGAATGTAAAGTCCATTTCAAATACAAAGGCCCGATTCCACTTGACAAAGTCATTAGGCGTCAACGATAGGATCAGTGATAGCAAAAGCAAAAGATACTCGGCCAGACCCTTTTGTGGCGTGATATTTTATGCATACATCGGTGTACGATACGTGCCAATTTGTAGTGGACCAATTAAATGACAAAAGTTTCGAGTGGCATCGGGCCTTCGTATTTAAAATGGACTATAGTCGTATGAGTAATTTACTGTCTTAACCTAGCCAAAACGTAGGTAGGTAATTTGATACAATACCTACTCAATATAATAAATTATAGCTTAATAGTTTTCAGTTTTGCCTTGAATCGTAGTGATGAAAAACCTTATGTATATTTTATTCTTTGGAAAGTTAAGATTTCTTTTCACAGTGCCTTTGTAAATTACAGTCTTGTAAAGTTTGCGTTATCAATTCAACCCCAACTACGAACTTACTAAATTGCAGTGCCGCAAATGCGCTTCGTGGATTCCGTGATTTCCGTTCCCCTGAATTAGAGAGTTAAGTTACTTTTGCGTTATACCATTATGCGCCTTATCAGATAAAGTTTATGCTACAAAATAGCGTAAAGATGCAAGTCGACTTGTGTGTTTCTGGTTTTTTAGTGCGGAATTATGAGAATTATGCTATAGTATACAACGAGATTCAAACGTCATCTTATTTTGACGGTTTGATCAATTTTAATATCACAATTATTTTATGATAATGAATGAAAATTAAAACAGAACAAAATTTTCGTGTTTTTACTGATATACCTATTTAAATTATATGTATTATTCTTTATTTTTTATGTGGATTGTTATTAGGCGTACAAGTGCATGGGAAATTTATGGATAATAAATTTGGTAAACTCAAATGACTAACTTTAATAGTGGATCTGCCCATACATCAGTCGGTATATAAAATAAGAAAGAATCAGTGTAAGCTGATTATTGCCATTTATGCTGTTAGTTGTTAATGCTTGGTGAAGATTTCCTCGAATAGCTATTAAGCCGTCTACGCACGCGCGCACAATAGTACCTGCGTTATCACAGGCTGTACCTATTTCGATTCTTTATATATGTATAGGTAGTTCATTGCTCGTACTGTTTGATTATTAGTCCACCCACCCATTATATAAAGTGTTAGTATTGGTTATGAACACCCAATAGGCATGATGACTGGCAAGTCAAATCAGCCTCTTTTTTCGAACTGTCAAAACGATAACTAATATGGAATTTTATATGAAATACTCAAAAGTGACGTGACGTTTGAGTACTGTCAAATGACCTACTAGTACGGTCAAATCGTACATTAAACTCGCAAAACATGTAGTAAAGCTGCATTTTTGGTATGTTATTTAGACACCATAGGGCAGTATAAAACCACATTTTGCAAGCAAAAAAAATTTGTGCTAGCTGCGTTATACGTGAAAAACTATGAAATTTACTGTATATTTTTAGTTTCTGATTTTTATAAAAAAAGCCTTACGTTTTTTGACAATATGTATTAAGTAACGTTTAAAGATGAATGAATTTGTAACAAGATGAGATAACATGCATTACCGTAGGTCTTATAGTTTCAGAGATTCGAGACTTCAAATAGTACCCTGTTTTATAAACTAGATAAAATGTTGAGTTTTGCTAACGTTTTTGGTTTAATATCGCCTTACCTAATTATGCTACGAAAAACATGAAATAATTATCTTATAGCGCAATTAATATTCTTTCATTTAAGGGTAAAATCAGGTCAGTAAACTTTGTAATGGAAACTAAAAACGCGAAATTCAAAAAGCAGGAGGTCCGCTATCTAAGTTTTTCATACAAATGGCAAGTCGTGTTGCAAAGCTGCAATTTTTGTATATTATAAAGGCTCTATAGGGATGTACGAAAATGCATATTACAAGAAAAAAAAAATAAGGATTTAGGTATAGGACGTAAAAAACTGAAAATAAATCGGACTTTTGTTAGTTTTTGATGTTTAACTAAAAAACTATAACTTTTTGATACTAATTGCTATAAAACTATGAAAGAATGTTAAATTTTAAAGGATTTGAGCTACCTTGCATTACCCTAAATTATATAGATTTAGCGATACGACATTTCAAAATGTGCCCTTCATTAAGTTAAGAAAATAAATGCATGTTTTAAAGCCTCGTATACCCCCAACTATAAGACTAACAGTAATTGTTATCGGCTCAATTTGTTCCAAATTTAATGTAGTTATTATCTACAATTACTCTTTTTTCTTAGCGCGAACGTTTTGCCAATATTTAATGAATAGCTTCAACGTAACCTAAAATTTGTTTATGTTTTGATAAAAGGGCACTTTATGAAATGTCGTATCTCAAAATATATATGGGTCAATCACTTTTTTTATGTCACTCGTTGCCATGGTTACGTTCTCCTGGGTCACCCTTAAATTCACAGTTTAATGGCATTAAATTGACAAAACTTTGCATTTTTTGACTGTTATGGGGCCCTTCCAAGGTGGGTCACCCACTAATCATGATAGTAAACAATGTAGGACACTTTCCCCTAGCAAACTATCACACTGTTGTCCCCTGGGTGATGTGACAGAATAACAACATAAAAAAAGTGATTGACCCATATAACTTACGGTGATGCAACGTAGCTCAAATCCTTTCAAATTTAATGTTCTTTCTTAGTTTTATAGCAATCAGTATCAAAAAGATAATAGATTTTTAGTTAAACGTCAAAAATAAAAAAAGTGCTATTTTTTTTCCGTTTCTTACGTCCTATGCCCAAATTATTTTTTTGTTTTTCTTTTAATATGTATTTTCGTATATATCTATAAGGCCTTTATAATATACCAAAATTGCAGCTTTGCAACTCGACTTGCGATTTGTATGAAAAACTTAGATAGCGGGCCTCCTGCCTTTGGAATTTCGGGTTTATACTTTCAATTACAAAGTTCACTGACCTAATTTTACCCTTAAATTAAAGAATATTAAGTGCGCTATAAGGTAATTATAGCATGTTTTTCGTAGCATAATTAGGTGAGGCGATATTAAGTCGAAAACGTTAGCAAAACACAAAATTGTATCTACTTTACAAAAAGGGTACTTTTTAAAGTCTCGAATCTCTGAAACTATAAGACCTACGGTAATGCATGTTAGCTCAACTTGTTGGAAATTTATTAGTCTTTAAACATTTATTTACATATACATAACGTATCGTACGTACGTAATATAAAAAACGTAAGGTTTTTTAAATAAAAATCAGAAACTAAAAAATGGCCGTAAATTTCGCAGTTTTTCACGCACTACCCAGCTAGCATAACTTTTTTTTGCTTGCAAAATATGGTTTTGTACTGTCCTATGGTGTCTAAACAACATACCAAAAATGCAGCGATACTACTTGATTTGCGAGTTTAGGGTAAAATTATGTACGATTTGACCGTACTATACTCTTTTAAGTTATTTTCTATTTAGTAATTAAGTTCTGTATAAAAATTACTGCCATCTGCATCTTAGTAATAATTTTTTCGTTTATTTTGTCGTGCATAATGTTAAATAATTTATTTTAACTACAGTCATCATCCCTATTGTACACCTTTGTTCATGTAGAATTAATTAACAATTACAAAAAAAGTAGGTATACAAGTGCGAAAGTGACGCGTAGCACGATAAGAATAAGAATAAGAAAGTATTTATTGCCACAACTAAAAAAATAACAGCACCACAATGCATTTAATCACACCCGCATGCAGAAAACATTACATTAGTTTATTGAAACTATTGTCAGTAACTACATGGACAAGTGTGAGAAAAATATACATTATATATCCGAGAAATATAAATTGAATGTTTATTTTAACTATAATGTAGGTAGAAAGTTACCAATTTATATTTCACGAACCATACTTAACCTACTTTACACATTGAATGTGACAAAAGGAGCGGACTCAGCATATGTTGTTGATAATTGGATAAGACGGGACTATCTTAAGCCACCTGGGTGCTTAGACAAGTTGCTAATCGCTAACGCTTAATCGTCAATCGTAAACAAAAAGCAGCTAACTGTCTTTGTCGCACTAATAAGAAAGAGTGACAGAGAGGGAAAATTACGATGCGCTACTAAGCGCTAGCGATTGGCAACTTGGCTAAGCATCCTGGGTGCTTAGACAAGTTGCTAATCGCTAACGCTTAATCGTCAATCGTAAACAAAAAGCAGCTAACTGTCTTTGTCGCACTAATATGAAAGAGTGACAGAGAGGGAAAATTACGATGCGCTACTAAGCGCTAGCGATTTGCAACTTGGCTAAGCATCCTGCTAGTGTCAAAATGACATTTCCAAAGACAAAGGTTGTTACGGCAATGTTTTCAATTCGTTAAGGTATTCCAAACAATTTCAAAAGTTATTCGAAGTCGCCGTAAAAGTAGGCAATTGCTTCAACACATAAATAGCAAAGGTGCCTTTGAAGGCCCTATTAATGTCTCACCTTAAATTACTTTCATATATCACTTTATTTTACCTACGCCCTTAAGCATTAAGCAACTCTACTAAATAAAAAAATATACATTTCTGCGTATGAATAATAAATAGAATCTTATTTTACACGGAAAACCTAATTGGTATTATAATATAAATAGTTATATTTATATCACAATAAGTTACATAAACAACTAACCGGTAGCAAGAAGAGAAAATAAAGAGATGAATTTTCGAAAATAGCCTTAAAAAATCTTAGATCAGAGGCCTATTTCTCGAAAGCTTGTAACTTGTAATACAAGCGGAAATCCTTATCTAATTAATAGTGTTAAAAAGAGACTTCCACTTGTATTACAAGTTACAAGCGTTCGAGAAACGGGCCCCAGAAATAGATTCGCACGTGTACTTAGTTATACAGAGTGGAACGGAACGACGATCTTTTCGCTACCGACCGAGTCTACCAACCATTACGATGAACTTTTAGGTATGGGACCAACATCGAAATATCTTTAAAAAAAAATTAACCCCTCATACAAAGTCACTGATTAGTCAAGAGCTCAATAGTATAGAAAAGACAATTTTTCATATACGTTTTCGATGTTGGTCCCATACTGAAAGTCCATCGTAATGGTTGGTAGACTCCGTCGGTAGCGGGAAAGATCGTCGTTCCGTTCCACCCTGTAAGAATACTTATGTGCCGATATTTCTCTTCATTTAATATTTTAACTACCTAATAATATTTTTACTTGTCGGAGGCGGCTGTGAATGGGGGGGTGCGGGTGCTAGGAGTCCCTGAGTACTGGGTAAAGAGTACCTAAGACATTCTTAGAATTTTCATATCGTTACGCCCCTTTTAGTATTTGAGTTCTTCGATGTAATAATGTATAACGTGCTCACAAATATGAACGCACGCCTCTATTGTCATGACATTAGAGTGCACTTTATTTTTTATGTGGATTGTGGCTGCTCTGATATATCTGATGGCGACTGAATGATGGAATTTACTGAAATGATTATCATAATCGTAGTCTGAGATTAGTGTAGGTACATCCACTTTCTCAGTAACGGTTATCAACATGTTAATTTCCAAGTAAGAATTGAACACCTTAATAAAAAATCGTATAGGTAATACTTACACGCTTTACATTACATGCTTTATTTTATTTAGGGCTGTAATTGTACGCAATTGTTATTTGATTGCGTAAATTGCAAAACGCCACCAACTCTAAAAGCAATTTAAAATGGTTCCCTGTGGAGCAATAGCCTTTTTAACCGCGTCGTATTTACGCTGAAATCCGGAGGATCCGAATAAAAGATCGAAAATAAGGTATCAAATAAATTATCAATTTTATACGATAAGCTTCAATTTCGTATTTAAATTTTATCAATATTTTCTCAATTCTGCACCAACATATGCTATTGCGATTCGATAACACACTTGAAACCCAAACACAAATTTTTGAAACGTGGGTCTGATAAATAATAAAATCTAGTCTTATAGGGTCCCGTAATTTAGTTATTTAAAAACGATAGTTTTTAAATAACTAAATTACGGGACCCTATACTTAGCGTGGGTCGACATGCTCTTGGCCGATTTTTTTACTTATGTGCGATATTGAAAGATCTTATTTCTTCTGAGCAGTCAGCGAAATGCGAAGTGGGTACTTACTCAGTGAAAGGAATATTTACAGCGGTTGAACTGCATTCCACCCACCTAGCTAACAAGATATCATTTTTAGGGATCCTCAGCTCAGTTCTAAATTTCATTTGTGATTTTATTCATTACTTAAGTATGAGTTAAATACCTACTTATGTATACGTAATGTAAGCGCCGATTGAGAAGCACTCGACCGTGTTAACATTTAACTGTCTCCGTAGCCTAGTCGGTAGTGACTCTGCCTACGAAGCAGGCTGGGTTCTGCGTTCGAATCCCGGCGAGGGCATTATTTGTGTGTTTATTTATCACAAAAATTTGTTCCTTGGTCATGGCTGTCTATGTATCTAAGTATCTATATGTATCAATCTAAATATTAGGTATACAAGTAGGTATATATCGTCGCCTGGTACCCACATCACAAGCCTTAAGTAATTGAGCTTACCGTGGGGCTAGGTCGATTTGTGTAAGATGTCCCAGATATGTATTTTATTAATTATCTAATTTTATCTGGAGTTACAGTGAAAACACATATCATATCAGTAAATGATATGGAAATAAAGTAATCCAAGTGTATTTAATTTTTCGTGGGTAGGTATGTAAGCAAGCGGATAAGACGCATACTTGCAGTCAGGCAAAAAAGAGTAGATACTGTTAAAGCGAGAATGTAGCGTCGTCCTCTTCAAATAAATTTGAAAAAAAAAGGGACAGCATTACCTAAATTTTTTTTCTCATCACTGACTTATACATCATAATTCGTGACATTTTCAAGCAGTGACGAAAAATAAAAATAATAATAATCTTTATAATCTAAGAAAATACCTACTACTTTCTCTGTGACCTTTCCCATCAAACTTGCTAAATTGCTACATTGCAAGATCGATGCCGCTGTACCCTACTCAGCGAGACCTGACTGGCATTTAAAAATAATTCTATCAAAATCGAACGGAACTCTCCACGGAGTAAGAGAATCGATTCTAAACATTGCTGCTTCGTGTTTGTATGGCGCGTTGTCTGGAATGCTTGGTTGTAACGAGTACAAGTTGGACTGTGATTTAGGAGCTGCATTTTAAAAATAATTAAATAGTTTCATTTGGTCGTCCGAAGATAAGACGATAATTATACTCGATACTAACGAAGTCGTGAACCGTTGATTAGGTACGTAGCATCAGCAGCGTCTGCTAATACCGGTCTTTTTGTTTGTATTGGCGGACACAGATAACTTTGATACTTTCACTTATAATAAAAACGTCAAACGTTGTTGAAGTCTGATAAAGCTTACTAATAGAACCATCCATTTAACGGAAATCTTAATAATCATTGAGCTTATTTGGACTGCTTTAAAAAAATGCATATACCTATTACATAGGTAGTTCTCATAAAACCTGCTAGAACCCCGTTAAAAGCGTGGTTGCAGGCCCAGGAAGCATCTATTATCTGTTTACAGCTTATGTAACCGATTTTTTGATTCGGAAGAGCCCCTCTTGACTTTTCTACGGATTCGCGTGGAAGTATATTTTATCTGTTAATTCGGCGAGAGGATTCTCTGTTCGTTTGTTTCTGCGCTATTTCAAACAGACCCAACTACAAACCGCAAACGCACGTGTTCTGAATGATAATCTTATTTATTTCCACCGCCGCTACACGCCATCTATCCATTTCTAATTGCATTAAATAAGTTCTCAATTTAGCAGTTCTTGGCAAGTTTTAAGTTTGGAGAGAATCTAGTATCTTTTTAATATTGATTTCGCTAGCAATTTATTTACCCAATAATGAATATTCTTCATAAGTACCTTCATACGATGAAAGATTATGATTTTATTTCTTATTTCTAAAAAAGCTTTGCCATACCACAATAGTCCGTGCTTTGAACTTTTCGCTTCCAAATGTATTGAATTTTACTTTTAACAAAATCAATTTTAAATCACTAAGTAGGTACGTGATACTTGTCGAAAAATTGTTTTTCGACGGAAGGTCTGTATGCCTCTTAGCTCTTAGTCACCATACAATTTTGCGATGAATATAGTCAGCCAGCAATCCTTTTCCTTATGTTATGTACTCTTTTATAGCAATTTTTATAGGTAAAAAGTTTTTCTTTTTCTTTTTTAATAACTCGCCACATTTCATCTAAACTTTTATGACTAGATTAAAAATAGAGATTATTTATTTGTTCCGTTTTCTTATTCTCAATATGAACCATCATTGTATTTACCTACACAGCTTATATTCGGTCCCAATACCAATATAGTGGAAAATTGTATGAACGTAAAAGTAATAAACGTCCTGCCAAAGATTGCAGTGAAATGAACGATGCTCAATAATTCGATAGTGCGATTGGATATTGGATTAAAAGCGGTCCGTCGACAGTTATTTTTATGATTGGTTAGAATTGATGCTAGTTTTGCAGAACACTTCGTTATAATTTGATTTAGTGAGTGCTTCAGTCTGAATTTTATTAAATTCTCTTCATTTGATGGTTCGTAACTAGGGTTCAGTTGTCAATGAAAAATCCTTGAGGTTTTAATTGTTTTCTTGGCATATGGCCTAGCCTTTTGTCGGTAGAGATCTACGACGATGCTGAATCCTGACGTCAAATCTCGGTGAGGAAATTTCTTTATATTATATCATTATCATCATCATCTGCCCGTTGCAGTCCACTGCTGGACATAGGCCTCCCCCAAGGTATGCCACAGAGCTCGGTCTGCTGCTTTATGCATCCAGTTTCTGCCAGCCCCCTAATGAAAATCATCCCGCCATCTAGCCGGAGAGCGTCCCACGCCCACGCTACGTTTACCAAGACGCGGTCTCCACTCCAGAACACGCTTGCTCCAGCGGTTATCGGTTCTGCGACATATGTGGCCAGTCCATTGCCACTTCAACCTACTAACTTTCAGAGCTATGTCGGTCACCTTGGTTCTCTGGCGCATCACTTCGTTTCGAATTTTGTCCTTCAGAGAGACCCCATCAAGCATAGCTCTTTTCCATAGCACGTTGCGCGACTTTAAGCTTGTGGATTATATTATATGTTTATCACATTTTATCACGTAATAAGAAGGAAAGAGAGCTACTCTGTAAAGACTGTGCTTAACATCAAAACACAGCCCAACGGAAGAGGCAGACCACCTGCCACGTGGTGGCCAACTGTTGAGAGGGACCTAAAGGCCCAAGACATCTCGCCAATGACAACCCGGGATAGAAGGTCCTGGCGCCGCTGCACAAGGAGGCCTAACCCCAGATGAACTGGGATTAAGGGCAAGGACAAGAAGAAGATATGTTTATCATATTAAGCGTTTCTCATGCTACGGCTACACACATTGCGATAGGTAACGAGAATATTCGTATTATCGCGATGTGTGTATTCGCGAATACTTAGGCACTTCGCCCGAAGCCGCAGACCCTTCGCCGGCTGGCGGTAAATTTTTTGCATCAAAGGCTTTTATCGCGGTGAACATCGCTAGCACGGTCACACTTCACACAATACCGATACATTTTTATGAAAATATTTTTTCCGCAATAGGTACACTCTGCAGCATTGTCAAGGTGCATTCAGACCAAACGAGCATTCGCTATTCTATTCCCTACTCTACGAAATCAACGAATCACATTTTGTGTAACGATCGAATTTCGTAGAGTAGGGGGTTAGAATAGCGAATACTCGTTTGGTCTGAATGCACCTTAACAGTATTACAATCTATTACAATTGTCACAAAATGGAAAATAAAACAAATGTGATTGTTACTTTTATGTATGATAGCTTCATAAGTACGATTTAATCATGTGTACAATTCAAAATAGAATGTAATTAGGAATTCATCCTTGATTATATCTATTAGTCACGTAAGTCACTAATAGATATAATCAAGGATGAATAATTACATAAACGTAAGTGTTCTGAATACGTAAATTACTTGACACAAAATAATCAAGAAAATTTTCCCTGACCGGATTTTTTCTCAAAAAAAAAATATCTTATAGTTTTTTTTCAGCTAGCCTAGCCAAGATGCCATTCTGCAATCGATAGCGATAAGTCTCGTGACCATAATGATGTATGGAAATGGTCACGTGTCTTTTATTTCGCATCTGTCATTCTCATACATTTATTACTTATCGCTTATCGTATGCGACTGCAGAATTGTACAATATTATTTAACTAGGCTTACTTAATGAATTGTCATGTAACGAGATCACAACAAAGTACTTATTTCTGCTAAACACTGCGGTTGTTAAATTAAGGATAACAACGCGAAGAACTTAGTCAATAGAAGTTCGATGGAGTTTCGCAAGAACTAACTACTTCTCGTACGTGAGACGTTGCCGGAGACTGAACAATTATAATTCGGTGTTCGGGACTGGATCGAATGTGGGTGACGCTGTTGAACCTTTGACTTATTGGTATAATAGTTGCAGATTTCTAAGAATGACATGTATACATACATACATCATCAGCCTATGATAGTCCACTGCTGGACGTAGGCCTCTCCTATCAACTATGCATATAAACGCATTAGGAGGTAAATGCGGCAAGCGGATTGGCAATCGCAGTAATGTGTCCGCTATGATGACCTCCTCCTCCTCCTGTGGGTGTCATAAGAGCCGACTAAGGGATTGAAGGGTCACTGACCATTATTTCATAAAAGATTGATGATGGGCAGCAGTGTCATCATAGCGGACACATGACTGCGATCGCCAATCCGCTTGCCCAGCGTGACAGGTATAAATTGATCCTTATTAATATGAGGGTAAAACCAACCATTTTTCCGATAGTCTTAACGTCATATATATATAAGGCTCATTTCTAAACTGTCAAAAGTTCATTCTTAGAAATCTCTAACAATAGTAAATTCTAACCAAAACCATAATCTAATAGCAAAGTCGTAGTAGCCAAAATCAACTTATAGTCGTAAAGGGAATATAACAATTGAAATTTGATTGAATTTTTATCATAGTTTATAAATAAGTAAAGATTTCGTCAACCTCTAACTTTTGGTCCGTGGGTCCGAAAAATATGAAAAGATCATTACTCTTAGGCTTACAGACTACTTTAGTTAAAAGAAAACTATTTCTAACATAATCAGCCTAGCCGTTTTGTTTCACTACCGAACCCGACACCGAGCATGGCCCGACATTTTCTCAGTTTTTAGCCGGTTTTTTATTTATTTTAAGATATGGCGGTTTCTCATGATGATATACCTAGGAATTCCATAATAGGACTAGGAATCCACAAAACAGAAAAACTGAGTAGGAATCTCATGATATGCGTAGGCATTTCAGAATATGACTAGGTTTCACGATATGCCTAGGAATTCCGATAGGTATGTATTTGTTTAACATGAACATTTAAAGCTTTTTGAGACTATACAATATAAGTTTTATATGGATAGATGTAAAGCAAAAAGTTTAACGAATTCAAGTGATTCAGTAAAACTAATTCTATATAAGTAAGTAGATAATACATAAACAGCGAGAACTACAGCTCTCTTATCTCGTTTTACAAGTTAAATGAATTCATGTCGTTATAGTGTTACTCGAAATACTTACAGAAGAAACTTATCTGCTTGATACCACTTCATTTCATTTAAATTTAAATTGAAAGTTGGAAGTATAACATTATTCACGAAATGTATTTAGGCTAACATAATTTGCGTGCAAGTAAATCTTGTTGCTAGAACGTTCTAGGCGATGTCTGTTGGATGGCTGGGGAGGGCGATTATTTGGTAAATGTAGGCAATAAGTCTGAGGAAGGGCTCACTTATCTCAGAGACGTGATGCCCGGCTCAGCCCAAAGCGTGGGATCAAAGTTTATGACTTAAGCTCACTCGTGAGTAGCGATAGCAGACTAAGTTGCTATATTTTATTCGTTAGTTTGTGAGAATTGATTGAGCACAGAATGTATCTTATGATTTAAGCAGCAATTAGAATATAATAAAGTTGCCAGGCAACAAACAAAGTTTGCATGAGGCGAATAATCTGTTTTACAAATGCGGGGATTAGTTTTACAATTTTTTTAGAACTTTTACTAAATAAACAGCATATTTTTTTAAGGGTGCTCACTTAATCCACGCGCAAAATACTTATTGAACCCTGTTGCTACGTAGCGTATGGTTCACTAGGTTTATGGTTAGTAATTTTTTTAAACCTTTACCTTGGCAGTGTATCTAATAATAATAATAATGCACACATTTTTCGACCCATTTTATGAATTTTCTTTAAGACTTAATGGGTTTCTCTTTAGACTGATTCACTATTTATCATTGGATTGGATAATGCCATCACGACCGATTTCCACTAGGTAATTTTTTCAAGTTTTGGGTAAAAAATTGCAACTATCATACTTAAAAAAAAACTATTTTATTCCTAAATAAAGCCTTTTAATTTTAAAGTAAACTTAACAAAACGAATGGCACAAACGGTATAAAAGGTAACGAAAAATGTATACCTATTTAAAAAATAATACCCGCTACGAAAATAATATCGGATATTGAAGCTTTTATTCAAAGTAAAATTTTGCAGAACAAAACAAAGCTTTCTAGAATGGAAACTTGCTAAATTGTCGTTGTCTGCAGATCTTACTTGGTGTTCAGAAGACAAATGAAACACTTTGTTGCGGACAAACCTTCATAGGTTTTTCTTCGCGCATGAATTATTTGCGAATAAATCTGCGCTACTCGAGATTATGACGTCTGATTTTCTGATCTCTGGATAAACTCTCACTAGAGGATCGCGGTATTAGAAATATTTTTTATGTAAGTAATAGTATTTTACAAAATCGTGTTATAATCTATAATAAAGCTTTTCAGTCGCTGAGTGGCCTAAGTGAGGTATGGATTGAAGGCTTAGTTTTAACAATATTATATATCATCCTATTGCTGCAAATACTAGTTACTAGGTAAGTGTATATAGTCGGGGAGCTAAACTTTAACTTGTTCGAGAAAATTACATTAAATCCTACAGTATATTTATTTCAGGAATATAATAAAACATCGTTTTGTGAATATATGAATCTAATTATCCCTGATAAATGTGTGGAGGTTTTTTCATAAAATCAATATTAAGATTTACTTGTTTAATAAAAAGAAACAATAAATCCTACAGTAGGGATTTATTATCCGAGGGGCCTAACTGAATATTTAAGACAATATTTTTAAAAGTGACCACTGAATAATCGTAGATATAGTCTGAAAAAATTAAATTATTTTTAAAATTCATAACAATTAAACAAATGGTGATTTTTTCCTATAATGACCCGAAAATTATTATACTCATCCAAAGAAAAAATTACGTCAGTAACTCAATGCTAACTATTTTTTTTACAGTTTTAACTGATTTACGTGCAGGCGCATTAAAATTCTACATTTTATTTTTTTAATGTACCTCTTGTCAGTAATTAGTTGTGGCACAATACCAAAAAATTGCGCAAGATTTTGTAAGTTATATTTTTTATCAAATAAGGAAAAAAAAATTAAGGTATAGTTTTTTATTTGTATAAGCTTTACGAAAAAACTGGGGACTTTTTTTCCTTAATTATAAATCATCTGAAACAATAGAATGAATGCATAATCTCGAGGGTAGAAATTATTGAGCGTGCTGTTCCAATTGACCTTCAAGTCCTCGACTGGATGAGAAGCTCTCGCGCGGCACTGGGGATTATTGCATGGTATGAATCTGTATACCCTAAATATTCATTAGAAAAAGCTTCCGAAACTGTAGGATTTAATGTGACCAAAAACTTTTCTTCCCCCGACTAATACGTATTTTATGGTCTTCGATAAATAATTTTATTTTCATCATAATTAAATTGTTTTTGCCAAAATCTGATTTGTGCTGGTATTTGCAGTAATATGACGATATTATAGTTTTTCTTCGAGTTAATAAAAATAAATAATATTGTAATAAATACGCCGAAACGAAGTGCAGATCCTGAGATGGGAACTCGTTGATGTCTTCTTTGCTGGCTCGTGATTGGTTAAAGTCATTATAGTTGCCTACAGTATAATAAGGTCATTCTACTTGTGTAGCGAACTCGATGTAAGTGTTTATAATTTTGTGTACCTAAGTATTCTAAGTAATCTTAATTCAAACATCTACAGTCGACGAGTAGAAACATATTACGAATGTTTACTGATTACAGCACCATTACACAATTAAAGCAATAATAATAATACATTTTATTCAGATAACACGGTTAATATATACAATATCTCACAATCCCCAGATTTAGTATGTCAGTTTGATAAAATTATCATTATCTAAGAAAAGGACAAATAACCTTTATCTGACAGATATATTTTATTCGAAGATGTTGAAACATACAGATGCGGATAATAGTCAATATTCCTTAATATCTGAACAAAATTCTTGCAGCTTGCAAGGTCTGTCGGATAAAATGTAGGTACACTATTTTACTACACATTGTAAATTAATTTTACACTAAGTTAATGTGTATATTAAAACAACGCCACAGCTAACGTAATTCCAGCCCCATAATAAACCACGTTTATAATATTATGATGCAGCACGTAATATGAAGGAATAGGATTTACCATATGCACAATGCAGCCCGATTAATTCAGGCGCAGCTTAGGTACACCGCTGTATCCGCTTCCGCAGTATATGCGTCTCCTTATGCAAATATCGCTGATTGTATTATCTTCCTGTTTATTATAACCTGTACCTATATTTGATGTATTCGAAAATTGCAACTAGACTCAGTTTTAGAGCTACAGAACAATCGACTGTGAGTTTCATGTTCTCCTCGTATGTGGTCTCTCAAAAATGTACTAAGTACTTAATGTTAAATAAATCTTGGAAAAAATGGGTCAATTAATCAATTAAAAAACTACAGCAGCACTGATACCTACGAACACTAATTTGAAAGTTCATGCATGCAGGAAAATATGGCAATGTGGAAAGTGAGGATTATATTCTTTCACATAATTTTTATTTATCTATGTATGTATATGTAGGTTTATTTATATTTATATGTGTATGTGTATTTGTTAAACCAATGTAGTAGTGTTGATTTGTGTTTCTTATTTCTTTTCAATGTTGACAATCCTGCACCTAATACAAGTTTCTGTTTAGACCAATGGTTGACTGGTAGAGAATGTCATAAGGCATTAAGTCCGCCATTTGTACTTTTTTCATTGATTGTGCAATAAAGCTTAAATAAATAAATAATAGCCGTAAAAAACGGCCATATTAGCCGTAGAACCGACAACCGTTGGGGTAAACGAGTTCTTGAGTGGAGACCGCGTCTCGGCAAGCGTAGTGTAGGACGCCCTCAGGCAAGGTGGAGCGACGATTTGCGCAGGATGGCTGGCAGGAGCTGGATGCGAGCAGCCGAAGATCGAGAACGGTGGCGTGAAATTGGGGAGGCCTATGTCCAGCAGTGGACTGCGATAGGCTGATGATGATGATGATGATGAAATAAATAATTAAAACAAATACTGTGTGAATAAAATTACCATTGAAATCTTTTTGAAGGTGACGAAAAGAAGTCGAGCTCTAAAGCGATGCAGGAATTAAAAAAGTACTTAGGACGGAAAGGAATATGATCTTATGGAATTCACTGTACCTATTATGTATTTTCATGTTTTTGATTAAGATTACACATTTTGCAGATCCACATAAAACATATTTACCACAATCTTCCTTAATATATGACAGGTACAACAACGAAACTGTTAAATATTACAAACAATATATTAGGTACCTACCTACTGATTATTTACGTTAACAATCATGACTGTGCTGCTAGGCTCAAACATTTCTAATGTTAATGTACAACGGTATACATCATTTTTCAGCTACTTAATACAACCATTCCTACTCTTAACTATACTGCTTCAAATAAAGGTAGTTATTAAACATACTAATAAGTGAATACATTAGTATTCCACACGCAACGTCATAATTTTTAATGGGAAAATAGAAGTGTATGTTCATACGTGACCAGAATTCAACAACTAACGTCCTTTCCGACACAATTTGCTATGATAAGTTGATTATACAATTTTTTCAACCGAAATATTATTTATATTCCTTGTAATATCGTCAGTTCAGATCTAATTTTCGCAATGATAACCACGCCTACGTGTAGGTTGCACGTGTACGCCACCCACACCAAATAAAAATGTTGATTGAATATATCATATAAACTATCGTGAGATATATTGACGTGTGATGATAGCGCGCTGCGGACTATCATCACTCGAGGAAAAAAATCGGGTTATGTGTAATATATTCATAGAAAATGCTGGATAAAGATTTCAAATCGATTTTTTAAATAATATATTTACAGGTCAGCTGGAATTAATTTTAAGATCAGATCTGTTTAAGATCTGTTTTATCCAACCTACGCAACCTACATACGTATTTTATCCAAGTAACTAGGTAACTTTATCGACAGATCGACTTTAATGAAACGAAATAGCCGTAAAATGTATACATAACTTTAAACGATGGGCTCAAGGGCCATAACCGAACCACTTCGTTTGATTATGCCTCTCTATCGCTCTTACAAATCGGAGCAAAGGAGAGATAAATAGACGGCGTGATAATAGGGACCTGTATGAAACTCCTTTTGACTAAAATATGCGAGTACGAGTATAAACCTTATCATTTGTGTACACCTAATAGTAGCCTAGTTAAAGGTTATGCCAAGCTGAAATCCTTTTTCAACACCATTTGCGATTTACAATGCAAAATAGGATTTATGAATTTCGGCGCTCTTTTTATGTAGGTATTGTAGTTTTAAGTCGCATGTGGCATTTACGCCCACAGAAAGCCCACGCTAAGTAAAGGTGTAGTAGTAGCTAAGTCGCACCCACGTGTTTACGATGCGTATCATCATCATCAGTCGTTCCCTTAATTCTGAGAATCGTGACATCATGTCTTAATGTTGCTGGCCAGTCTCTTCCATAGGCTTCTGTTACCTGCCATATACACGGCTTCCTGCATATATGAATGATGTGTATGCGTACATATAATTAATTACGAAATACGTAGGTATTTGGAATGTACCGGCACACCCTCGACTCCTTCGTATTTGCTGGTGCGATCAATGTATTTTATTGTTTAAACGTTTCAACGATTTTCGTCTCGTATGAAAATGTGATATAATTAATGAAGAATTAAATCTTGTCAGCCGGTCTACACTTTTCACAACGTCAGTAATACCTAACACCACCAAAATAAATGGGTATGTTCTTATTACTATAGAAATATTCCGCAGACCACGAACCCTGTAAAGTGTTCGAAACGTCGGAATGAAGTTAAAATTAGTTAATATACGCGAGTTTATCCGTTTTCATAGTTTTATTTCATATAGAAATATTGTTTACTTTAAACTAAAGTTAATTATATTGGTATGTGCTTAATTTTTTTAGATACTTATTCGAGAAAATATAGGTTTTATGAGGAGATGATTATTTCACTAAGAGTGAAAGTATTCTTGTCGTACTGCTTTATGTCCAATTTTTCTCTAAATAAAAGATCTTAAGCTATATGTATAAGCAAATTACTTAGTCCCAAAAGTAACTACGGTAGAAACTTTTTAGCAATATTACGTTATAAGGCTTCATAAGTTTCACCTTGACTATATAACAGTAATACAGGCAAGGTGAAACTCAAATCTGTTCTAGAAAGCCTTTTTGTATTAAAAGCGGATGCTAGTTAAATGCGCATGTCTGTAGTCTAAATTAACCGTTTTGCTACCTCGCTAGTAGTAGTAGAAACAAAACTATTTTGTTCCGTAACTTAGTTCAAATCCCGTTCACAGTTTAGATACCTGATCTTGTGTTAGCAGAGAATGTAAGTGCACTTTTGTCTGAGGCTGAGGTAATGCCGCTTGGCTTGACTCGTCCATTAGTCAAACTAAGTCACACACGAACATATTATACACATCAACAGCTTATTTATTTATTACCACAGGTATTAAGAAATAATGCCCACAATGGCTACGCTGGCCAAGCGGATTGACGATTGTCGGAGTGTGTGCACAATGATGACGCTACTGTCCATCTTCTATAAATAAATGATCAGTGACACTTCAATCTCTTAGTCGAATCTTCCGACACTCACGGGAAGAGTTGGGGTGGTGACAAAAATGTATTCATACTGCCGTCCCCACGCGGCATCATGATCCATCTTAACTACGCTAAGCATGAGGGAAATGGGGAGATGTTCTTTTTTTAGGCACGTAAAGATAATGAAGTCGAAAGACCAACTGAAAATTCCTGAAGCAGCAATCTATATATATTGTATAAAAGAAGAAGCTCCCTGACAAAGATGCAAGCACAGCCTAAACCCATGGTCCTAGAGACTCCAAATTTGGCACGTAGGTTCCTTTTACGGTGTAGACGAGCACTAAGAAAGGATTTTTCAAAATTCACCTTCTAAGGCGTTGAAATGGGGGTCCAAAGTTTGTATGGCGAAATAAGATTAGTTGAACTATTTTATCCGAAACTTCGCAAGAGTATTCTTTAAAGTAATTGAGTACAGGTATGTTTAAGGTTTTTTGAAAATTCAACCCCTGAAAAAGGTAAAAAGGGTGACGGAGTGAAAAAATCAAGTTGGGTATCGTTTCTATGGTTTATTGGGACGTAGATCACGAATACAATAACGATTTTATAATTTAACGCGGCGGACGTGAAATACTATGTACACGGTTATGGTGTGATGGGGTAAAATTCGAAAAAAAAAACAATAGTTTTAATATTTATATTCATTTCTAAAGATTCCAAATTTAGCGCGTAGGTTTCTTTGAGGGGTACTCTAAAAAAGGCTAAGTCAAAATCCACTCATTAGAGGGTGCAATGGGGGTCTAAAGTTTGTACGGGGAAACTTGAATATTTAAACTGTTTTATCCGAAACTTCACAGGAGTATTCCCAAACATAAATGACTAAAGACATGTTTTAGGGTTTTTTGAGAATTCAACTCTTGAAAGTGGTAAAAAGGTTAAACAGTAAAAAAAACAACATGGTTATCGTTTCTATAGTCTATCGTGTCGCTGTACCGAGGTGTACGTGAAATACCATCTCCTCTGTTATGGTCTCATGGGCTTGCGGGTCATGAGAGGTTATCGTTTTTGTGTTTATTTCTGATTCAAAAAAATCTAAATATAGCATGTTACTAACCTTCATCACGTTAATAACCTTTTAAGTTTTCCTGAGTTTTCAGGCGATAGTAATCAAAAGTACTATATCTGTGTATCCAAGGTGTTTTTTATAAAGTCAAAACAGCCGTCACCATAAATTTTGTCATTTTTGATCCAATTGTGTAAATCGATGTCTCGGGATCCCATAGGTTCTTATTAACAAACTGCAAAAAAGGCTGCCTATTCAATTTCCGTTTCGATATTGTTCGTCATAAAAATCGATGGTAATCTGAAGTTCTGACTGATCTGTTAATTATAATGAAGAAGAAGTCAGCAAGAAACGGTAACAATATTGACTTACTTCAAATGTTAATCAGCTCGGCTAGTTATGGTCATCTTTGTAAGGCCTGGGAAACGACAAATGATAGTTTATTGTCATCAAAACACAACAATCACCTATGTGAGTGTGTATGTAAACTTTTAATGATAAAAAACATTTGTCGGTTTACGTTTCAAGTAATGAATTTGAGGTCAAATTTGCACAAAATGGTCGGTACCTTGAATTTATTTAGTTTGGATCCGACCTTAATAAAAATCTAAAAAGAAGCTCATCATCATCATCCTATTTAAGGGCTGTGCCCTTGTCGGTGGAGTAATCGCCATCTCTCTCTGTCGTCCGTCAATTCCTTTACCTCCTTGTACGACCTGACCTGTGCCTTTTCCTTCAGTTGGTCTACATACGCCCTTCGCGGCCTTCCCCTTCCTCTCCTTGCTTCTATCTGCCCTTCTATTAGATTTTTGATGAAATTGTCATGTCGTACAAGGTGGCCAAACATTTTCCCTCTTCGGCTTTCTATTGTTGCTAAGATAGCTCTTTTTTCTTGGACTAAATTAAGCACTTCCTCGTTTGTTTTTTTTCTGTCCAGCTAATACTTTTCATACGCCTCCAGCACCACATTTCAAATGCTTCTAATTTTTCGCGGTCTAATTGAGTGAGAGTCCAGGTTTCACAGCCATATCAGGCAATGCTCCAGATATAGGTCTTGATCAGTTTTTTCTGTAGGTGTGTTGCTATTTTAGATTTGAGCAAATTTTTTTTGTTATTAAATGCTTTTTTAACCGACTTCAAAAAGGAGGAGGTTAACAATTCGTCGAAATCTTTTTTTTTTTTTTATGTATGTTCCCCGATTATTCGAAGACGCGTGGACCGATTTGAAAAATTCTTTTTTTGTTTGAAAGGGTATACCTTCTAGTTGGTCCCATTGTCACCGAATCCAGATCTGATGATGGAATCCTGGAGAAATCGAGGGAACTCTTCCAATGTTGTAGGCACACATGACATTTTTCATTTATTTTCGAAGACTAATCAAGTATTTGCCTCTAGTCATGAACGTTTTAAGTTGGTGATCTGATGATGGAAGGTACAACTCCTTAGCAATTAGGAGTTGGGGGATAATTCTTTAAGTATAACATAGTTCGTGTATTTTGGAAGCTATTTGAGTATTTGCCTTTAGGTGGTCGTCCTTTCATGTTGGTGAGCTGATGATGAAAGGTACAGTCGACGTCAAAGATATCGTTACGGTTTAGGTGACAAAAACATATTTACACGACTTTATTGCCTTTACATTAAGGTCGTGTAAATATATTTTTGGCGCCTAAACCGTAATGATATCTTTGACGTCGACTGTACATTTCCTTAGAGATTAGGAGTTGGGGGACAATTCTTTAAATATAACATATTTCATGTATTTTGGAAGCTGTTCGAGTATTTGCGTTTAGGTGGTCATCCTTTCATGTCGGTGAGCTGATGACGAAAGGTACAACTCCTTAGAGATTAGGAGTTGGCGGATAATTCTTTAAATATAACATAGTTCATGTATTTTGGAAGCTATTTGAGTATTTGCCTTTAGGTGGTCATAGTCTCATGTTGGTGAGCTGATGATGAAAGGTATAACTCCTTAACGATTAGGAGTTGGAGGATAATTCTTTGAATGTTCAACTGTCATACATTTTCGAGATGTATTCAAGTGTTTGCTTAGTAAGTTATGACATGTTGGTTAGCGGTTAGTGATTCTTTAAATAATACAGGCATGCTAAGGCTGTTACCTATAACCTTTGAAATTATTAACCGACTTCAAAAAGGAGGAGGTTTACAATTCGTCGAAATCTTGTTTTTTATATATGTTCCCCGATTACTCGAAGACGCGTGGACCGATTTGAAAACTTATTTTTTTGTTTGAAAGGGTATACCTTCTAGTTGGTTCCATTGTCACCGAATTCAGATCTGATGATGGGATCCTAGAGAAATCGAGGGAACTCTTCAAATGTTGTAGGCACACATGACATTTTTCATTTATTTTCGAAGATTAATCAAGTATTTGCGTCTAGTCATGAACGTTTTAAGTTGGTGATCTGATGATGGAAGGTACAACTCCTTAGCAATTAGGAGTTGGGCGATAATTCTTTAAGTATAACATATTTCGTGTATTTCGGAAGCTATTTGAGTATTTACCTTTAGGTGGTCATCCTTTCATATTGGTGAGCTGATGATGAAAGGTACAACTCCTTAGAGATTAGGAGTTGGGGGACAATTCTTTAAATATAACATATTTCATGTATTTTGGAAGCTATTCGAGTATTTGCGTTCAGGTGGTCATCCTTTCATGTCGGTGAGCTGATGATGGAAGGTACAACTCCTTAGAGATTAGGAGTTGGGGGTAATTCTTTAAATATAACATAGTTCATGTATTTTGGAAGCTATTCGAATATTTGCTTTTAGGTGGTCATAGTCTCATGTTGGTGAGCTGATGACGAAAGGTATAACTCCTTAACGATTAGGAGTTGGAGGATAATTCTTTGAATATAACTGTCATACATTTTCGAGATCTATTCAAGTGTTTGCTTAGTAGTTATGACATGTTGGTTAGCGGTTAGTGATTCTTTAAATAATATAGATTCAGATTTTCTGGCCTATTATAGTGCAGTATATTCTAATTATAAATATTTAGAGCACACTAAATAACGATTTTACACTACTAAAAAGCAAAAAATAAAATATTTTAAAATAAAAATTAAACCGCCTTCAAAAATTAACCCAAACTAAAAAGTAAAAAATAATTTTAGTTCCTACTTCTTAGGATTTCCTACCCAAACCTTTAAACCTTTTACCCTATTCATTGAAATAAAATATTATGGCTAGGTATCCTACAGATTTCTTAGAAGTCGGTGCCAAGCCAAATATGTTCACTTCGCGAGTATATGATTGTATTCGATAGAGCTTTGTAACTTACTGTCACTCCGGTTATGTTTTCATCAAAATGTCTGAGGTAGATCATTCTGTTGATAAAAACATAATCGGCGGCACTTGGCACCGACTTCTAAGAAATCTGTAGGATACCTAGCCATAATATTTTATTTCAATGAATAGGGTAAAAGGTTTAAAGGTTTGGGTAGGAAATCCTAAGAAGTAGGAACTAAAATTATTTTTTACTTTTTAGTTTGGGTTAATTTTTGAAGGCGGTTTAATTTTTATTTTAAAATATTTTATTAGCTATTGATACCTATGCGTGTTTTTACATCTTGAGTGCATCTCGATTCATTGTTAATAATGCTGCCTAGATATTCAAATGATTTTACTTCTTGAATGGGAGTGTTATTTAGTTTGATTGTGTGCATGCTGGGGGTGTTCCTGGTTATTGTCAAGATTTTGGTTTTACTGATGTTTATTTTTAATCCTATTTCTTGGAAACTAGTGTCCATGTATTGAATCAGTTTTTCCAATTCTTCTTTAGTTTCTGCAAATGCTGCGATGTCATCTGCATAGCGTATGAAAAATACTCGTTCTCCGTTAAATTTGATTCCACCATAGTCTGATTCTATTATTTGAGCTATTGCGTTTTCAATAAATATGTTAAAAATGGTTGGTGATAGAGGGCATCCTTGTCTAACTCCTTGCTTTATCGTGGCTGCTGTTGTTGTATTTCCTATCTCTATTTTCGTTTGTTGGTTCTTATAAAGGTTGTATATGATTCTTCGGTCTTTGTAATCTAAGCCAATTTGTTTTAAAGTGCTTAACATAGCTTTCCAGTTGACTTTATCGAAAGCTTTTTCCAGGTCTATAAATGCAATATGGGTATCTAACCCTAAATCTATTCTTCTGCTGCTGATAAGACGAAGTGCCAAAATTGCTTCCCTTGTTCCTTTTCCTTTTCTAAAACCGTACTGGTCTGCTCTGATGTTTTGTTCTATTATAGGGCGGATTCTATTATGTATGATATGTATAAGGATTTTAGATGCATGTGATATGAGGCTGAGTGTACGGTGTTCTTCACATTTGTGTGTGTTAAGTTTCTTGGGTAGCATAACTGTTTTTGTTTGTTGAAAATCTTTCGGGATGACCCCTGTGTTATACATTTGGTTTGTTAAGCAAAATATCTCGTCCAATAGTGGGTCACATATAGCGTATTTTATTAATTCTATATTTACTTCATCTGTTCCTGTCGCTTTTCCATTTTGCAATTGTTTTATGGCTTTGTCAAATTCTGTTCTAAGTATTGGTGGTCCTGAATTATCAATATCTATCTGAGATTCATTTTCTAAGTCGTTAACATCAAGTCCATCACCATCGTATAATGTTTCAATATAACGTTTCCATCTTTCTGTTACATCTATTTCATCTGTTAATAATTAGCCAAAAAGAAGATAGCACATCTTAAATTTCTAGAACTTTCATTTAATATTGATAAAAATCAATACCGAGAAGATGAAAAGTTCTTCATATTTAATTTGAAGTCAAAATTGCAAGAAAAATTCAAAGTTCAAATTCAAGTTCGCCAACTTGAATTTAAGTCTTAAGTTGAATACGACCGTGATAAAAATTGATAGAACGCGGCCGAACCGCGGGTAAAAGCACCATCGGCCACACTTCAATCGGTTAAGGCGAGATAATCGCGGTAAAACATTAACACGCAGTGAATAGATATTACAACGCGGGCGAAGCCGCGGGTAACTGCTAGTTGATCTATAAAATACGTACCTAATAAAAGGTAGGTTCCGTCTCACTAAAACTTATGGTTAGCTAATAATATATACCCATACTGCCAACCTTAAGGCTGCGGCTCCATTGAGGCGGAGAGGAGCGGAGATATGCAAAATTGACCAATTACATTCTTCAAATTCAAAATTCGAAACACTGTGATGCGGTCTCATTGGCCAATTTTACACATCTCCGCTCCTCTTCGCCTCAATGGAGCCGCAGCCTAAGGCATTATTCCTTCTTTCTTTCGAGTTTTCTAATATAATAATCTCAAAATGATTACCGCAGTAGATAATAGTGCCAGCATAGCAGTTTTGTGTTAAGCTCTCGAGGATCATTCAACACGGTTCAAAGGAGATCCTTCCGTTACCGAGAAGCTCTAGTTTACGGCTGCAGCCACAGAAAATGCGGCAGTTCAGATCTTGGACTGCTTAGTGCCTACACACCTCTGGCAAATATTAATTTAAAATTAAGACCAGTTATTCCAATACAAAATCCGTTATTCCAATTCTTGTGTATTTGATGACGAAATTAGGGAAATTCCTGTACAATCTGATGTTATGATATTAGTAAGTAACATAGATTCCTTTAATCTGTAACTATTTGAAAAATCGGTTTGAAATCGGTATTTCATGAAAAAATACACAAGAATGATTAAAGAAAATATGTTATTTCAAGAAAACTAGAAAATCATGTCCGATTTTTTTATATTAGGGCCTGCAGCCGTTTTCGTACTCATGGTTGGCGAGTAAGGTTTACGTTCGCGTTTAGATATATACGTAAAGCAGTCTATCACGCTCGCACTAAGGTATTGGAGAGAACGTGACGGATTATTTTAAACGCCAATTCATGGTATGTCTACTAGTACCCCTACATTTAGTCTAACTACTGTATTATTAAATCGTTTATGGTACGGGCGATCTGTAAACAAGAAAACAAGCTGCTCGCCCGTAATACTGCTAATGAGCCTGTTTGCATACGTACTTGTGCCAATTCATGTTTTGAATGGATAAGGATTTCGACGGATTTATGTACTGCATAATTATGCCTCTGAGGTGTATTTGAGCTGAAATTCTAGGTATGTATACATATATATTATGATTAAAAGGCGAGAAAAAGTGATAATAATACTCGAGATGAAATTCTTTTTAAAATTGAAATCCCCATTGAAATTCTTCGTCATATTCAGAGTTTCATAAATAAATATTATAGTGTTAACATTTCCTCGGTGTTCTAAGCAGACTTGGGGGACACCAGTAATTTCATTGTTCTTAGCCATGCCTGGACTTTGTTTACTTCAGAAGATATTATCAAACGTGTACCTACAACCGTATCGTGAATAGCGTGATAGATAAGAGACAGCTACAAGTGTCCTGGCAATTATAACCTATATATAGAACTATTTTACACTTTGTTTTGTTTACATTTTTGCTTATGGATACTGAACCTCACTTTAACGTTATATAAAAAAAAATAATAATAGAGTAGGCAGAACCAAATCTACTTGAATTTAAAACTTATCGATTGTTTATTAATAATGTATGTTTACCACTTTAATGAACTGTAAAAATATTGTAAGTGAATGATCTTCTTGACCAACATCTATGTTCTAACACGTAAGTGGAAACTGTTTTGGCCAATGTGTTGTCTATATGTAATGTATTATCTGTATTAATATTCGCTGTTTGTTTCCCATAATAGTAAATAAAAATAAAAAATATGTTATTCATTCCAGGTTTTTAGTCCTTGGTAATTTGTCTCCCGTAACGTTGACGTGGGTGCTATGCTACCTTTAAGTTACCTTTAACATCATTGCAGACAACTAGTTGTACCGCGAATGCCTTTGAGATACATTTTAGTGATGACTTGCACCAGATCGTGCATAACAACAGGACAATAGCTGTACCATGAGTTGGAATGTAAAGATAGTAAGTATAACTCGATACGGAATGCATTCTAAGATTATATCGCGCTCGCAGGGGAGAGCGCGATGGCCTGCTGTAAGTTACGTATCGAAAACCTAAGATACTTGTAAAGTCATTCTCAAAGTTACTCAAAAATCGACATAACACCAACCCCACATAAATTTCATCTCCCCAAATATATAAAATATGTTTTAGGGATAACTTACATGCGAAAAGCGATACGATGGTTTTGTAAATGTTTATCTGACCCACTGACATTAATCCACAGCACAATACGATATAATTAGTACCTATGTTGATCTCACGGTTGTTATTTCATTACAATCATTAGTGAACTAAGCGGTACTTGGTTCCCTTTTTGACAGCCAGCTCACTTAGGTGTGGGATCATTAGATGATTACCAAAACTATTCGTACACATTGTATTTAGCTTTTGATTCTTAATAATTCTATCGCAATTCATAAGAAATAATATGAAATCCATAACAATTTTCAATTCCATCGTCAGTGCTGCTCAAACTACCTCATAATTCAACGTGTCCCAATGACATACCGAAAAGTAACATGACAAAAAAGAAAAGCCTTTGTTCCTATGATGTCGACAATGCCGTACATACATAACATAGTATAGTCTATTGAACACCGGACAGATGGCAGTGGATTTCCGGCCTGTGTGAAATTGTTCCGGATGAGCGGCGTCTATACCTACCGACACCTCGCCGAGGATCGGGCCTTTTAATCAAACTACAGACCGGTAGGGTGACACAGGAAATATTGAAATAACAGTAGCCTCAGATGCTGTGAAATACATCTTAAAGGTAAATTTAACAAAATAAAGTCGGGTCAATACATAAATTGTAATTAAGGGCCACGAAAGTTCAATAATGGCATACTTAAGTAAAATGATTCCTTATCATGAACACATGCACCTTGGGGTATGCAATCAAATTAGTCACCGATATCAAGGTATCGGTAACTAATTTGAAAACACCCTGTATAATCTTTGGTAAATAAAATAAACCGATTTCGTTTTTTTTTTAATAAAGATCATAAACGGTGAGCTTATATAACAGATAGATACTAAAATAAATGACTGAGAAATAAATATTTTCGTGGTATAATTAAAATTGTAATGTTTATGTAAATTATTTGGTAAAAGACTGTAAACGAATAGGTTTAAACTTACTTTTAATACCTACATCTCTTATTCCTGGATGATATTTGTAAAGCGGTGGTCGATACAGGATTTCAAGTTCTAAGACTTCTAAATGTAGGTTTACACCAAACGAGCGAATGCTCATTCTATCCCCCACTATACGAAATCAACGAATCTCGACGAATTACGTTTTGTGTAACGAACGAATCGTTTGGTGAAAACTCACCTTCAGTAGTTTTCCTTTCTCTTGCAGTTTTCTGAATAAATTCTATAATGTCTAAAACTAGTATTTGTTTATTTTTATTACATTTTCACAAATGTCAAAAAATATTTGTAGGTACCTAGGAGTACGTAAAGAATTTCCGCTAAATCAAGTTCATTCAACTAAAATTTTACCTCATCTTTCATAATAAGTTTTACTTATTATGAGAGATGAGGTAAAATTATTATTATTTGTCAGTCCTGTAGCCAAGTTGGTAGTGACCCTGCCTACGAAGCGGAAGAGGTCCCGGGTTCGAATCCCGACGAGGGCATTATTTGTGTATTTATTTATCACAAATATTTGTTCCTTGGTCATGGTTGTCTATGTATTTAAGTATCTATATGTATCTATCTATTATACTTGTATATATCGTCGCCTGGTACCCACATCACAAGCCTTAATTGAGCTTACCGTGGGACTAGGTCGATTTGTGTAAGATGTCCCAAGATATTTATTTATTTACTTATATATCTCTCATCTATCTCATAATAAGACGAGAAGTAAGACTACTTCAATAATCAATACACTGTGCGTTGCTCAAATGCGGGAGCTCGGGACGGATACGGCAATTAGGTGAAAATCACTGGCCACCCGAATTACGGCAACGGGCATTTATGAATGCAGCCGCTTCAGGCGTCGTGAGTTCTTGCTTTTACAAAAATATTCCTTAATTTATTTACTTAGTATCTTCAGAATTATCGTTTCAATTTTTTTATATATTTATTTTCAAAACTACAATTTATGTACATGGATTAAATCTAACTAATCTACTTAATCTAACCTATATCTAAGATTGGCCCTTGTGGCATTGTACCAATACCAAGGATGCTGGCGGCATTTCCTCGCTGTATCGCATCAATACTGATGCGTTGTGCAAGGAAGTCGCCAGCTCTTCGGTCTTTAGTTACATCAACCAGACGTTTCGCGATCGAAGCAAACAATTTGCATGCAATTGTTAATTAGGGAAATTTATTTCGAAAGTGGATTTGTTGTTACTCAATTACTTATACATTTTTTTATATACCTATATATTATAGGGCCAATTTTTTCAAATCTCAGAAAACATTTGAGGTAAGAGTTGTGACAGCGATAATTTAGACTAACAGAAGACAGATTGGGTCTCGGGATTTTATTATCAATGCAACTCAAAGCGCAGGAATAAAAACGAAAGTTTTTAGTCTTACTTACCGCAAAAATGTTACTTGTAAATACTACTAGTAATTACATACTTATCATTTTTAATATGACTCTGTCTTCAAATGCCAAGCAAATTAAATTTTATATTACAACTATTTCTCACTATAATTTGCTTGAACCTCCCTTTGAATAATTGATTTAAGTCGAAATGTCAAATATCAAGCCCGGGAAATGTGTCCTAGCGTATGCCGGCATTATAAATTCAAGCGTTAGTCGCCTGGCATTTCAAGAAAATGGAACTCGACGAATTAACCACTACAATATGTAACAGGTTTATTGTGTTATGAATTATAAATTATCATTATTGATTGACCTTTCATCTGCTTTTATTTAATTATTTCGTTACAGGTGTAACTTTACAAGTATTTATAGTGCCTACCTACTCAATGTGAGTGATAATAAACAGAAATCATGTAATGGGAATCCATTGGGTTTGCCAATTATGTGTAATAGACAATGTCATTTAAATGTTGTTGAAATTTATGACATCTAAGTAAGATGGACATGGTCTTTTACGTTTCCATTCTCAACAAATTACATTCTACAGGGCGTCCCACGGCGATGCCACATGGATGGAAAGTACCTTGAATATCATAGATAGCGTATTTTGCTGAAAGAAGACTTCATTTTATTTTTAAGACTTAGTAAAATTGCATTCAAATTTTTTTGATTTTTTTTGAAAAAAAAAATGTATGAAAAAAAAAATATCGCCTTGTCAGAGGAAACATACCTACCTTAATTATCGTAAATGAGCATCTTACAGAAAGAAGACATTATTTCGATTTAAAAAACAAATTCCAACTTGTTTCCACATTTTTTTTTTTAAATTGTATGGAAAAAATATCGCTTGTCAGAGGAAACATACCTACCTCCTGAGTCCCCGAGTCCGTTATAAAGGCCAAAATCATGCCATGTATAAAGACCGAGCGCTAAAAAATAAAGTTATAAATAAAGTCCCAGAGTCCGTTATAACGGCCAAAATCATGACATGTGTAAAGACCGAACACTAAAAACTAAAGTTATTCATAAACGCCGATTGTCCGTTATAAAGGCCTTTATGTTTCGCGCTTAAAATCAGGCGATAATGGCGTGAATTTGGGAATCAATGGCTGTCGTCCAATCAGAAATATACCTATCTCTATTTCGCAAAGGCTTTTGCCCAGTGAATAAGAATATTCCGTTCAGTGCGACGCCAAAACTCCGGCAAAATGTCACATCGCGCAGGTAGAGGTGAGTTCAATCTTATTTTTTCGCTTAAACCTATTTGTTTTTGTCTGTCTTTTTATTTATTTAATGAGTACTTTACGAGTTTATTAACTATAATGTAATTACTAGTTTTATTGTAAATATTGTAATATCTCCAATATGGATATTATAAAAGAAAAAAACAAAGACTTGACACGGTGGGTTTAAGTCACATAAATTGGGAAACTTAAAGTATCCAGAATCCCCAATTTTAACCTACTTCAGTTGTGGGCTGTTCACAGTTATAGGAAGTCAAGTCACACGGACCTAGCAGGCCGTTAAAACAATGAGACTAAAAAGAAGTTAACAACAGGGTGTGGATTGTCGGCCCTCCAAGGGTTGAGCCTCGCTGGAAAATATTTAAAATAAAATGGACGCCTTCTCCAGCGAAACTCTTGCTTGTATATGACAAGATCAATCAAGCAAAACAATTGAGCAACTTTTATAAAAGGTTTATTTTATACTTAAATACAAATCCCTCCCTCTTGGGAATTTCAAAATTTATAACCCGGGTATCCGGAATTAACATACAACTTGTTGTAACCTTAAAGGTAAACTTAAAAATTAAATATTTCTGTTAAACACTTGGGTGTCGAGGGTAAAGAGATTTCACACCTTATCTTCAACCTGGTGTCACGTTAATAAAATAAAATTAGATAGGCTTATTTGCCCCTTTTAGGTAGTGAGTACGTATTTAAAAAAAAAATAAGGAAAGGATATCACCCGTGTATGCTGTGTGTAGGTGTGTGGTGTAACTTCGTCTCCTGCTGGTTCGAAACAAGCCCGTAATGCGGTCAGGAAACACAGGCTGCTGGTACCGGTTGTACAGGAAATGTAGGTCCTCGACAAGTACAGTAGGAGACGCAGATGAAAAACCACCAGCGTTGAACTTCTTGATAAAAATAGAAGGTAGTAAAAAAAACTAGTAACAAAAAAAACCCTGGAACAAAATGAGTCCAGTTAATATCCTAATTGGACAAATTACCAATTATTCTTAATCGCAACCCAGTCGTTATGACGTGGAGTCGTATCAATAGTCACTTACCAGTTTATTAGCTGGGCTTCTATTGTACTTTGCTAACAAAATGGTTCCCGTGAGGGTAATACGTCCTCAGATAAAGTGGTGCGAACGGTACTGACTTCAAATCTTAATGGGTCATTTCTTTATTAAAACTAATTATGCCATGATCGGCTGACACGATGCTAAGTTAGGTTACATTGTGGCGCGGCATTTCAAAACGAGGACTCCGAAAAAACCAATACCGCAAGATCACATCTCGAAGGCGGTTTACGAAGTGACAAAGCTCTTCCAGGTTCCATCCGGCGAGGAAGAACCATAGACAAAATCGATCTTTCTAGAACGATTTGTATATTCATAATTACCAGACAAATGAAATATTCAAAATTCATTCCAAAACGAATTTTCGGATTACCATAAACCATTTAAAGGTAAAATACTAAATTAGAAAATATAATATATCGCCCGCAACAGTACGGCACGTCTATGAAGACCTTTATATGCGCAGATATCCTATCTGTGACTTAGCCTGTGACATTTGTCAACAATGACATCTAATCTTTCCGGCGTAAACAAACCAGAACGCAATCATTTATATATCCTAAAAGGAAATCTAGCCTTCGATAATCAAAGGAATAGTTTCAAAACGAACAACAATACAATAGTGAAGTGTTGAAATGGATAACCAACTTATGACGGTGGCTACACCATATAACACAATGCAGGAATTTTCCACTTGGAAACGCTCAGGTAATTTCTCCTTATTTCTCTCTTATGTTTGAAACAACAGAAAGAAATGCCTAATTAACCATCTAAGCTTCATTAGGAGTTCCCTGTGAATACAAATTTCCAAATAGGTACTCCAAATATGAAAGATTTTATTTATTCAACTTGGGTCATATAGTGAGAAAAAAAATGATATAAAACTTTAATCTTTTAACACTGCCAAGTGTTACAGTTCATCCTTAGTTGGGTTAAAAAAAAATAAAAATTTTAGAATAAAATTTTAATTTTTTTTTAGAAATAATATACTATTTGATAGATATAGAACATACAAATTATCCAAAATTATGAAAGCATAAGCGGGAATATTATTGGCACTATAAGCGATTAATCGTGGGCAATGAGAGCATGTTAACTTTTAGTGTGGATCTAGGGGAAGGATCAAATAAGCAGGAGCCAAAGCAGGTAAGTTAATTGATTGCGGTAAAAGCAGTCAGTAGGCGGATGAAGAGGGTTAGAGGTTAATGAGGATACTAGATATAAGAATGGTAGGACATTTGATATATATATAAGTTAGTTTTTTTTTTTTAAAGAAAAGGAGACATATTTGAATTTCGGTCTACGACGGAACTTAATAAGTGACATTGAGGAGGACAATGAAAACTTAACAACGTATTACTACCAGAACAAACTTCATGCATGTGCATTTATTTATCACTTGGTAATTTATTATAAGGATGCTTATTTTATCATCTTAATTATTACCGGTATGGTTATTTATCAACTAATGCTAATTACTATTGGGATGCTATTTATCAACTAATGCTAATTACTATTGGGATGTTAATTATCAACTAGTGCGAGTTACTTATCAACTAACGCAAATTACTATTTGGATGGGTTACTTATCAACTAACGCAAATTACTATTTGGATGGCCATCCGAAACTAAGACTTTAAACTAGAACTAATGGAGGACTTAGGGTCACCATGAAAACTAACATGTTAATTAGTACTGGTTTTACATACTAAGATTGTGGCATTTTAACTTTTACTTTATTAAAGATTTGCCTAATTGTTTGTATGCTAGGTAATATGAGAATGGCTATTTGCAACTAGCGAATTTTCATATACCCGATTTTGAAATGCATGGGTTGTCCTTGACAAACATAACTGGAAAGAAACACTCTTTATTCCTTTCAGCTAATATCCTATACTTAGAGTCAACTTCTTCAAAGTTTTCTCCTATAGGGACAGAATATACCTTGATTATAAACAAAGGTTTAGTTTAGTAGAGATTATTTTAATTTATATCCTTACAAGGATACAGAATATTTAGATTTGTTTAACAAAGTTCCTCTACCTACATCTTTATTAGGATATAATAGGGAAAAATATTTAAATGGTCCGTATGCATCCGGTACCAAAAGTAAGGTAAATATAAAATTATATTCCTTAGAGTGACAAGGCAGCAGAAAGATATTGGTTTCCTATGGACGAGAGACGATTACCGTTGTGGAGACGGCTCGGCTTCGCCAGGGCGGACTATATCTTTTATATGGAAGTTACCTAAAAGCTTTCCTTCTAGGGATTTTAAAGTATAAACTAATGGTCCTAATTTCTTGTAAATTACACATTTGTCATATCGGGGAGCTAGCTTCGCCGAAAAATGCTTAGCAGCGTTGGACAATGGAAAACATCTTTTATATACGATCTGGCCTTCTTCCAATTCTACGTGACGCTTCCTCATGTTGTAATACCTAGCATTACGTTCATGGGATGCTAACAACGAGTTACGCACCTTTTGGAAAATAGATTTTAACTCTTTTAGCTTATCTGAAAAAGAATAACTGGTATCAAGGTGTAGGGCGTTTTGGTCTAAAGGACCGTCATCATTGTACAGAGAGCCTTCCAGGATCATTTGACGACCATGTGTTAAGAAATACGGGGTGTGTTTGGTGACCTCGTGTTTGGCGGTGTTGAGAGCACATTGTATCTCCGCTACATTCTTATCCCAATTGCGGTGATCAGAACGCACGTAAGAAGCAATGGTTCTTACCAGCTCGCGGTTCACTCTTTCCGTTTGATTGGTCTGAGGATGATATCTAGGGTTATAAAATATATGGGGAACACTATATTTAGTCATCAAATCTCTAAAATCCTTCGAGGTAAATTGAACACCATTGTCACAAAAAATGTATTTGGGTACCCCGTGTACCAGAAAGATTCCTTTCTCCACACATTTAACTATTGCCTTCGCAGTTATGGTACGGAGTGGAAATAAAGTAACATATTTACTAAAGTAATCAGTACACACGAACAGGTACTGGTTTCTTAAATAAGAAGGAGGAAATGGACCAAGTATGTCACAAGAGATTGCTTCGCCTGGTGACGAAACACGTCGGGGAGACCCCATAAGACCAGGTCTAGCTAAATTTACAGGTTTATAAGTCCTGCAAGTTTCACATAAGTGAACGTATTCCTTAACGTCTTGAAAAAGTGTTGGCCAAAAATAATTATCTGCTATTCTCGAATGCGTCTTGGCTACCCCCAAAATGACCAGCGGTAGGATGATCATGATTCCTATTAAGTATCTCTTTCCGTTCCTCGTAAGGTACTACCAACTTCCAGTCGAATTGATCTGTTAGGCGATATTTATTCTTCGAGTAACGGAAAAGCTTATTCTCTTCTATTTTAAAATTAGGAAACAAAGAGGGTTTCTCTGATACCCTTTTGAACAGGTCTTGGTACCATGGGTCTTGGGATGAAAGTACATCAATAGCATTCAGATGGATCCGGGAAAGGCAGTCAGGTATGACATGTTCTTTACCCTTCCGGTGTATAATTTCAAAGTTAAACTGACTAAGCCTGCATGCCCAACGGTTCAGACGACCCGATGGATTTTTTAAATTAGTGAACCATTTTAACGATGCATGGTCTGTTACTATATAGCACTTCCTACCCTCCACGTATGCTCTGTACTGTTCTAATGCGTAAATTATGCTGAGGAGCTCACGCTCAGTAGCGGAATAGTTTGTCTCAGGCTTATTAAGCGTGCGACTACAATATGCGATGGGATGGTCTACACCGTCATATTTTTGCATGAGTACGGCTCCGATAGCATAGGAAGATGCATCCGTATGGATATAAAAGTCATTGTCAAAATTAGGACATTTAAGGATAGGTGCTGATATTAAAGCAGACTTAAGTAAATTAAATGAATCATTTGCTTCATTAGACCAAACAAACTTTACATTCTTACTCGTTAGCCGTGATAGGGGACGAGCTATTTTAGAAAAATTGTTTATGAAACGACGGTACCAACCGCACATTCCTAAAAAACGTTTTACAGCCTTTGCATCATCCGGAATAGGAAAATCCAGAATGACATCCACTTTAGAGGGATCAGTTCTAAGACCGTACCTATCAATGAGGTATCCAAGATATTTTAGTTCACTTCTACAAAATAAGGATTTCTTCATATTAATTGTCAAATTGGCAAATTTAAGTTTCTCATATACGGCTTTCAACAAACGAAGATGTTCATCAAAATCGGAAGTGCAAATAATAATATCATCAATATAACAGAAAACTTTATTATCGAATTCTGCCGAGAAAAGAGTATCCATTAAACGTTGCATCGTCGCAGAAGCTCCGACTAAACCAAAACACATGCGGTTATAATGAAACAAACCTTTACCCGGGACCGTAAAACTAGTTTTCTCTTTTGACTTTTCGCTTAATGGAATTTGATGATAAGCAGCACTTAAATCCAAAGAAGTTAGGAATTTTGCATCACGCAAATTATCTAGAATATAATGAACGTATGGAACTGGGTATGCGTCCGATTTCGATACCGAATTTAGTTTTCGGCTATCCAGACATAGTCTCATATCCCCGTTAGAATTTTCCACCATAACAACAGGAGAATTCCACGGTGAGTGAGAAGACTCTACTATCCCTGCTTTCAACATACGATCTACTTCATTTTCTAAAGCTTCCTGTTTTAAAGGACTCAGACGATAGTATTTTTGTTTTATAGGAGGAGAATCCCCCGTGTCTATAATGTGTTCAATTAGATGAGTTTTCCCTAAACCAACTTTATCAGTATCGATTTGGTCATATAATGTTTTGGTAGCTTCCAACTGAGCTTTTTGCTTTTGAGATAAACCATCATACGTTATCAAACCAGTATCAGAACGTGACATATCAAGACTGTCCAAAAAATGTTCATCACCTTTAGGAATATCCGTAATCAATCCCGGCGCTAATTTGTATGCACGCCAAAAATTCAAACCTAGTACGATAGGTTGAGCTATTTGAGGATGAATATCGAAATGAATTAATTTAACTTCGCCTTTATAATTTATAGGCAGTAACATAAATTGAGTACACACTAAACGGTTGTTGTTAGCTACGCGAATCAAGATTGGTTTCTTATGTGTCTGAATAGAAACACCACCCGTCGCGAAAACCAGATGGCTATCTTTACCTAGAAAACTGGTACTAGCACCAGAATCCAACAAACCTCGAAAATTTAAACTCAGAATATTCAGGTGAGCATAAACTCTGTCATCTCCCTCAGGAGGATTAAAAAATATTGTCTTTCCGGCGTGAAAGGGAGCAGAAGGGTTATAGCTGTTAGTTTTAGAAAAGACAACTCTTCCTAGTTTTTTTGGCTTGGGATTACATTTAGTACAGGCAGGAGTGCGTACTCCTTTTTCCCCGCACTTAAAACAAACAATATCTTGGGAAATTCTACAAGATTTAGTCGTGTGATTAGTTCTACCACAACGGAAACACTTCATATGAGAAGAGCCTTGTGCCAATGAGGCAACAAAAGCCTTTGAAGAATTGGAGGGACGCGCAGGAAACCTACGACGATCATCATTAATCACTCTAGGGGCACTAGAAGTAATGTTTTCAGAATTCTTACTCAAACTAGGTTCAATAAAGGAATTAGCCTTAACCTCGGCTAACTCTATCCGCTTGCAGAGTGTTTTTAATTGTTGAATGGAAGCAACATCATGTAAAGCGAGGTTCTTTGAATATTCCGGCCGAATGTTCCGCATCAGAGTGTCCAGTTTCTCCTGCTCCGGAATCTCCTTGGTAAGTCGTTCGTACATGCCTAAAACTGTAGAAACAAAATAAACTATGGTTTCCGATTTGGCCTGAGTTCTTGCACGGATCTCCTGTAACAATTGATAATCTAAATCCGGGATATCAAATTCCTCTCTTAAAGCAACGGTGACATCCTTATAGGAACGAAGCTGGGTGCGCTGAGACCGGAACCAAGACAAAGCAGGTCCTTCAAGAATTTCGGGAAAACCCCTATAAATCCTATCTTCTGATATACGCCTAGCAATCCGCAACTCTTCCAGCCTAGTAAGAAATGAACGCACACACGTATCACCTTTAAATTTCAAATTCAAAGAATTTATATTAAAAGTCTTATCCGGTTTAATTATGATTTCTCGAATTACTCGAGTTTCATTGGAAGAATGGTCATCACCTTCAGAATCAGATGATGCCGAAGAATTACCATCATTCAACCGAGTTACAATGGTATCTAACATCGTCTTTAAAAGTTGAACCTCCTCGGTTTCATCTAAACGAGAAAGACGGCAAATAAGATATTTGCAACGGGAAGACAAGCGATCTTTAGCTGACACGGACAACTCTTCTTTAATCTCCTGTTCAATTTCTTCTGCTTTCCGTTGACAAACATCTAGTTCTAACGCAGGGTTGCTTTGTATTAAATCTTGGAATTTTAGGCTACCCTTATTAGCAAGTGCAGCAGTCTGCTTCAGCGCCTGACACAAACTAGATCTACGCGAAACGGGATTAACCGGAAGTTTCCGAATCGCCAACTCATGTGTTATTTCGTCTTTGTGTAGGTGAGTGATTTTACAACCCGCATTTAGAAAATCCATATTTAAAGTTAAATTCAAGTAAGTTTTAAAAATTAGAAACTCAAACGGGTTAAAGTTTTAAGTTTAAATTTCTTTTCCCTCAATAAAGAAAGAAGTACAAAATAAGTATCACATATTTATAGAGGAGTAACAATAAGACCTCTTTTAACTTAATCTCAGAAGAGTGTTGAGAAAATCTCAAAGTGTGGTATTACATTCAGAAAAACCTTTGAGCTTACAAGCCCAAATGCTTCTTTACCACCTATCGTAATAAAACAATAATCAACTAATTTACCATTAGTTTTTTAACGAATGACCGTAACTTAAATACTAGTACGCAATACAATACCCATTCGCACCACTATAAAATCTTAAAATTAACAAAACGTTAGTTGCTTGATCCTGTCATACACTCCTTGGACCTTTCTAAATATTCTAGAATAATCGGTTCTATAAAACAGGCCACATGTTGGGTACGCCACTGTAATATCTCCAATATGGATATTATAAAAGAAAAAAACAAAGACTTGACACGGTGGGTTTAAGTCACATAAATTGGGAAACTTAAAGTATCCAGAATCCCCAATTTTAACCTACTTCAGTTGTGGGCTGTTCACAGTTATAGGAAGTCAAGTCACACGGACCTAGCAGGCCGTTAAAACAATGAGACTAAAAAGAAGTTAACAACAGGGTGTGGATTGTCGGCCCTCCAAGGGTTGAGCCTCGCTGGAAAATATTTAAAATAAAATGGACGCCTTCTCCAGCGAAACTCTTGCTTGTATATGACAAGATCAATCAAGCAAAACAATTGAGCAACTTTTATAAAAGGTTTATTTTATACTTAAATACAAATCCCTCCCTCTTGGGAATTTCAAAATTTATAACCCGGGTATCCGGAATTAACATACAACTTGTTGTAACCTTAAAGGTAAACTTAAAAATTAAATATTTCTGTTAAACACTTGGGTGTCGAGGGTAAAGAGATTTCACACCTTATCTTCAACCTGGTGTCACGTTAATAAAATAAAATTAGATAGGCTTATTTGCCCCTTTTAGGTAGTGAGTACGTATTTAAAAAAAAAATAAGGAAAGGATATCACCCGTGTATGCTGTGTGTAGGTGTGTGGTGTAACTTCGTCTCCTGCTGGTTCGAAACAAGCCCGTAATGCGGTCAGGAAACACAGGCTGCTGGTACCGGTTGTACAGGAAATGTAGGTCCTCGACAAGTACAGTAGGAGACGCAGATGAAAAACCACCAGCGTTGAACTTCTTGATAAAAATAGAAGGTAGTAAAAAAAACTAGTAACAAAAAAAACCCTGGAACAAAATGAGTCCAGTTAATATCCTAATTGGACAAATTACCAATTATTCTTAATCGCAACCCAGTCGTTATGACGTGGAGTCGTATCAATAGTCACTTACCAGTTTATTAGCTGGGCTTCTATTGTACTTTGCTAACAAAATGGTTCCCGTGAGGGTAATACGTCCTCAGATAAAGTGGTGCGAACGGTACTGACTTCAAATCTTAATGGGTCATTTCTTTATTAAAACTAATTATGCCATGATCGGCTGACACGATGCTAAGTTAGGTTACATTGTGGCGCGGCATTTCAAAACGAGGACTCCGAAAAAACCAATACCGCAAGATCACATCTCGAAGGCGGTTTACGAAGTGACAAAGCTCTTCCAGGTTCCATCCGGCGAGGAAGAACCATAGACAAAATCGATCTTTCTAGAACGATTTGTATATTCATAATTACCAGACAAATGAAATATTCAAAATTCATTCCAAAACGAATTTTCGGATTACCATAAACCATTTAAAGGTAAAATACTAAATTAGAAAATATAATATATCGCCCGCAACAGTACGGCACGTCTATGAAGACCTTTATATGCGCAGATATCCTATCTGTGACTTAGCCTGTGACATTTGTCAACAATGACATCTAATCTTTCCGGCGTAAACAAACCAGAACGCAATCATTTATATATCCTAAAAGGAAATCTAGCCTTCGATAATCAAAGGAATAGTTTCAAAACGAACAACAATACAATAGTGAAGTGTTGAAATGGATAACCAACTTATGACGGTGGCTACACCATATAACACAATGCAGGAATTTTCCACTTGGAAACGCTCAGGTAATTTCTCCTTATTTCTCTCTTATGTTTGAAACAACAGAAAGAAATGCCTAATTAACCATCTAAGCTTCATTAGGAGTTCCCTGTGAATACAAATTTCCAAATAGGTACTCCAAATATGAAAGATTTTATTTATTCAACTTGGGTCATATAGTGAGAAAAAAAATGATATAAAACTTTAATCTTTTAACACTGCCAAGTGTTACAATATGATGTTTGAAGTACAATTAGGTGTTAAATTAATTTGACCTTTATAAAGCCCTCTCGGACTTTGTTTATAGCAACATTAAGTTCTCACACTTGTTTAAAATGAGTTTTCCTTGAAATATGTAGATTACAATTTCTTAATTGGTTATAAAATATTACAGAAGGTTTATTACAATTGTTTTTAAAATACTTAAGTAAAGTTACTTTATGAGGACACTATTGTGATGTGAGAAGTAGACTGATATAACTACAACAGTTTTGTATTGAATTAGATTTTAAAAGAAAGATTTTAATGTTTTAATAACAGAACGGTTCTACGATTTTTGTTATTTTTTATAATTATAGCATTTTGACTATCCCTTATGTTTTATTTTATTTTTCAAAGATATACCTGATTTCACTCAAAATGACACATATTCGCCACATTTATTATATAATCTTAGTCACATAAAAGCCGAGAGGCCTTTATAACGCCCAAATAATTTATAAAATAAATTATGCTTAATGTATACCTCTTGGAGTATATAACCAACTTTGTTCCAACAAAAATCTGACAGACTCATTTTAAACCTTAAAATAAGCGACAGAATGTTCCGGACTCAACACTGATAGTGTTATAAAGGACTCTCGGCTTTTATGCGAGCGTACTCGATTTTTACCCAGGACTTTACGCTGATAGTGTTATAAAGGACTCTCGGCTTTTATGCGAGTGTACTCATTTTTTATCCAGGACTCGGGAAGTTAATTATAGTAAATGAGCATCTTACTGAAAGAAGACCTTATTTCGATTTAAAAAACAGATTCCAACTTGCTTTAAAAAAAAATTTATTGTATGAAAAAAATATCTCGATGTCGGAGAAAAAATACCCTAATTATTGAAAATGAACATCTTCCTGGAAGAAGACATTATTTCGATTTAAAAACAAGTTGAATTGCATTTAAAATAATTTCATGGTTAATATTTTCTTAAAAAAAAAAACAAAAAAATGTGGAGACGAGTTGGAATTTGTTTTTTAAATCGAAATAATGTCTTCTTTCAGGAAGATGCTCATTTACAATAATTAAGGTATGTTTCCTCTGACAAGGCGATATTTTTTTTTCATATAATTTTTTTTCAAAAAAAATTAAAAAATGTGGAGAAAGTTGGAATTTGTTTTTTAAATCGAAATAATGTCTTCTTTCTGTAAGATGCTCATTTACGATAATTAAGATATGTTACATCCTCTGACAAGGCGATATTTTTTTTTCATACAATTAAAAAAAAATCAAAAAAACGTGAATGCAATTTTACTAAGACTTCAAAATAAAATGAAGTCTTCTTTCAGCAAAATACGCTATCTATGATAATTTAAGGTACTTTCCCTCCATGTGGCATCGCCGTGGGACGCCCTGTATAACGCCCATGAAACCGGCATGGGTGTTAGTTTTATTTACTTGATTAACTCACCTAAATCCAACCACAAACAGTTTTAGTAGGTAGGTGTAGTGTCAAACGGTAAATAAAAGTACCAAAAAAAAAAATGTTCGAAAGTACATACAACGCATCACGTGATTATAAAATGTTTATATTTGCCATAATAAGAACAGCGAATAGAAAGACACTTTAAAATCTTATTATCCTCTTATCCAACTTAAATGTCATAAATTTTAAAATCACAAAGGCCGCCCAAATACAGCGAACTTTCATGTTCTTGATGGCAATAAAAGCTTTGAAGGTGAACGCAGACTCGCGATCCGATAGAATTCGTCTGATCTTTAAAATTTATGAATTTGTTACTGATGCCTTTCGTAATAAGCTTTATATTCGTGATATCTGCGCGGCGGTCCCGGCGGGGACCGCGAGAACGCCCAGCTCGTCCCTGGCGAGCCGATTTTCATAATAAAACCATCACGCTAAATGGACCCGCACCGAATGTCGCAATTTTGCACTGTCCCATTGCCCTCCCCAATTTATTTTATTCAGTTGCGACGCGACTATTCACTGATTTAAATGGATCGTCCTTCAAATTCAACAACTTTGAAGTTACTGCGAAGCGTATTGTTGTCTGAGTTTTTTCTCTTTAAACTTATTTGTCGTTTTGAAACACAACACTGCCTTTAAAATGTTAATAAAATTAAACGACCCTTCGTTCCAACCGATCACCCCGGCCTTCGTTATTTTGTAGCAGACGGCTTACGAAAATACGAGGATATCCATTTCAGTGTAAAGATACCTGTCAGAAGGATAAAAGAAAGTCTTACCCAGTATTGAGGTCACTTGGAGTGCTCTCCATTTTTGAACGAGATCGCCTCGCGGTCGCGGTAGTGAACAAAGACCCTCTGTTTATATAAAGGATTGTATACGACATGGGACAAGATGGCATGCGAGAATGGCGAAACTTACATTGGCTTAGACTCGTTTCTATTTCGTTTGATGTTTATTTTCAGTGACAAGGGGAATCGGCTCGGGTGTTTCTGGAACATCGCTTGCACGTAAGAATTCAATTACGGTACGACAGGGCTGTAGCTTTAAGGAAGCTTATGCTTGATTGGATTAATTAAACGTTACTTTCTTATTTATAAGGAAAAAACAGGCCACTGGAATATCGCATAAATCTTACATTATTTAGATGCAAATTATATTACATGAATATGCTGAGGTAAGATTGGATTACTTTATATTATTTTAACTTTTTACATTCATACGTAGGCATCTATGAACTAAATTAAATTGAATAGGTTTTTTTTATACTTTTAGGTGGTGTAAAGGGTGGTTTCAGACTTTTAGGTTGTGAAAATGAGTCAGCGCGGAGACATGTATTAATTTCTGTAAGAGATTTTTTATTGTACTATTACTTATTTAAATAAATCCGTGTTTACCGTGTATTAACTATTGAAAAAATCTCAAATTTGCTCTTGACACGATCGGATCCTACTTCCTAGGTAATCAAGGTTAATACTTAAAACTTCACTTAATACTTTTGCTTAATAAGATTTCACGCAAGTCCTTGCGCAAAGCTCACGTGACACTATCGTAACGTAACAGTATTTCCGTAAACGCCATTACAGCCTCGGGTAACGCTTTTCGTTTCCTCGAAACCGCATGGCATTTTACGAACTCTGTCCGGCGACAGATTGCCATTTTAAGTGTGGATCGCAACTATGAATTATTCACGAGCGAGCGTATCGTTCCAACAAAGAAATAAAATGCTGAAAGCAGTCATGTCATACACGCGCGATCCAAATTTGCATCGGCATCCAAAAAATGCCTGACGTGACATCAAGTAATGGAAATGCAATTTTAGTTTGCTGCTTTCGATTCGCAGACACCTGCCGATGCTGGTGCATGTGTCAGTATAAGTGGAATTGATGGCACATCGAAATCATAAGTGATGTCTGTGGACTGCAGTGCTCGTTAAAATAGCTGTCACATGGAAATCATAATTGATATGTTTTGTAGTTACGGAGTGCATTTAATTAATAACAACATTGGAAGCTGTCTGATAGGAATTTATCCGATAGCTCCCAATGTTGTGGTAATTTAAAAAATGAAACCGTTGGAAGTTTAAAAAATAGACTATCATCATCATCATCATCATATCAGCCGAAAGACGTCCACTGCTGAACATAGGCCTCTCCCAAAGATTGCCACAATGACCGGTCCTGCGCCACCCGCATCCAGCGGACTCCTGCGACCTTTACCAGATCATCAGTCCACCTTGTGGGGGGCCTACCCACGCAATAAAATAGACTATAATAGTACCTAATTACTCGTAGGACATAATTCCTAGTGGTAATATTATTTATTTTTAAATATTTAAAACTCCTTTATTTATTACGTGTATCTTTGGATTTTTATATAAATCGTATAACGATCATTATATTTAAATTAAATATTTTTTTTAAATGTAAGTAGTGTGATTATTTCGCTCGATGGTCACATGAGATTAATAAGGAAGTCCTTTAAATTGTTATCTGCAACAACAAACGCGAAAGTAGTAACTATAAAGAATGAATCAGGAATCAATGCCAAAATTATAACTAAATAATCCCTGAAAACGCGATCAAGATGTACTTACTTTTTGTTTTGCCTCTGAGCGTGTTACTTCGGTATTATATGGTGCCTTTATTAGTTCCCTAACACCATAAGGTAAGGAAATTTTAGTACCAACCTATCAACAAAGTTCTTCGACCACGGAAGCAATTTTCTGCTTTACGTCGAGCTGTTATGAATATGTATGCATAATTTGAATAGTGGTACAAAGTATCTACATGAGTTCCACGAGCCGATTGTTTGAATGAAATAAATGTAGAGTTCAAAATTGTTAGCTGCTATAAACGTCCGTTATCAAACTATTAGGAACCGATTTTAATGTGGACTATTATTTCAAAACCCCATTCTGCTGTCTCAGGTACTTTTATAATATTTTACTGATACATTCATTCATTTGCTGGATTGACAAGTATTCTTTACCGATTGAACTTTTCAAATGTCAGTCGTGATTAGTAAATTTTCTTAAAGATAAAACATAACTTTAAAAACTGTGTTGTAATGAGTGAATCAAGTAACGAAACCGATGTTTCGATTCCTTAAAGAAGGAGTTTTGGGGTTTCATTCCTTTTCATTATAATAATTATGTCCTCGCCGCTGAGGTGAAAAGTTGTATGTGTCACATGTGAGCAAAGATATTGGTGTCTTTGAGTCCCTCACTGCGCTCAAGATTCTAATTTTGAATAGCTTTCAGACGTTTATATTCTGCGATAAGCCACAACTAAATGAAAACCACTCAATCACCTTCAGTTTACTACATACTGTTGCTAAACGAATACTAAAACCATACAGTAATCTAAACACGACATTACTTTTATTGTATTTTTACTAGTGTCGGTACGTACGAATAGAACTGATACCTCGATGCGCTACAATCAGAAACACATTTGGCCATGGTTCAATTAATCTTCATTTCCCATTATTAAGATGATGATTTTTTTTAAGCTATAGGTGGCAAACGAACAGACGAATCGCCTGATGGAAAGCAATTAACGTCGCCCATGGACGCCCGCAACACCAGAGGCGTCGCGAATGCGTTGTCGGCCTTTAAGGTGGGAGTACGCTCTTTTCTTGAAGGTTTATATTTTAGTTGCATAGGTACCTATAATTGAAGGTATTTGCGATATCTAGTTTAATCTATGGTCTGTGGTTTACATTGTATTTCGTCGCATATGGTTGAGTCTGGATATCACACAGATATACAGAGATTAAATTGAAATCAATTGATTGTATGCATTTGTGGTTATTAATTTTGTCGTTGAATACGTATGTTACCTAATATATGGGCTTTATAAATTATGATAGGGCGTTAATTGGTAGTATTAGAACTCTTCATGCTCTATGATATTATCATTATGTTATTCAGTGATAATTCATTTTAAATCTACTAAAACTTAGGGTAGGTCGTCTTTTATTTAAATCGTTTAAGCTTTCAGCTTCAACATAATTTCAGCGTAATTATAATTTGAGGTAACTCTACCAACGTTCTAGCCTTCATGAAATAATCCCACGCTAACATTTATTCAGTTTTCAGTAACCGTAGTTAATTCATAAGCCCGCAATGGTTGCCCTTGTAGGTCAGTTTACACGAAGGCCTACCCATATTACACAACTAACTTAGGGACTAATATCATCATTAAGTCTAGGCGTATAGTCTAGGTTATTTAAGCGTTATAACTTGACGAGGTCTCGTGGGGTAGTACACTTACGAAATATAGTGGTACTAGCGACCCGCCCCGGCTTCGCACGGGTACTATACCTACATAAAAACCTTCTTCTTTAATTACTCTACCTATTAAAAAAAATCTCATCAAAATCCGTCGCGTAGTTTTAAAGATTTAAGCGTACAAAGGGACATAGGGACAGAAAAAGTGACTTTATTTTATACTATGTAGTGATATACATATTTTAGTCCGTATGTCGCTGGTAGAATTATCGAAATTGGTAACAGATATTTGGAGCTGATTGTTGATTTCAGCTAAAATTTCGTCTGATTGTTTATCTCTTTTTCTTTTGTAGAGATATTAACAAGACCGAAAGAGACAACCAATACTTAGCGGCTTGTTAAGTTAGGAGACGTTTATAAAAAAGGGAACACCATTATTTAACAAAATGTATGTGCCACGTCCTGAGGTCACTTCATATAGCAACTTGCAAAATTAATGACACGAGCAAATAACGGTACTAATTTTCTAGATTTTTTATTTACGTCGCTCAGATCAATTGGACCCAAAGACCTCGAGACTCCTTAAGTAATGCTGTATCCACACTACAGATTAAATATGTAAGCACAGACGGGTTGACGGCTCAAGGCTAGCTGAGAATAGAACCAATCGATGACTCCTGTGTGATTGCATTCACAGAACTTATGCATCCGCAATGAAGTTTGGCCACTACTGCGAACGATTTATAGTATATTTATAACATTGTAAGCAGAACTTAATCGTAAATGATACAGACAAATGTCAAGCAAATGCCAACACCAACATATCGACCACCCTTATCTTCTTTATTTTCTTATACTGTTCTTTTGTATTATTATTCTATGAAAGAATTAATGTACTTAGTTGCATAATCGGCGGGCGTTGCATACCTATTCGTGAAATGTTAATCGCCTACAATCATTGGAACTCCAATACCTAATTGACAAAAAAATCGGGCATAATAAAATATACATGTATACAATTATTGTTGTCTACACCATATTATGAAAAAATATAGAAAAGGTATTTTAAGTAGAATATTTATTTTTTTGCTTTAAGAGTACGTAAGCGAAAATAACACAGCAAATCAATACTTCGTAATAGAATGCTTATATAATTTTAATATAATTAGCTATAAAATGAAATGTATATTTAATGAAGCATTGGTCACGCGACTACCTTTCACGACAAACCTTAGCGCGATTAATTTAAACGAAATTTACGGCTAATCAAGAGCTACAAATTAAGGTCAACCACAAAGTAGATGGATTAGTTGAAATTAAATTCAAGGTGAATCTGAAAATGATTTGTTCATTCTTTAGGTTCTGTACTATACCTACAGGGTGTCCCAAGAAGTAGTGATATACTGAAGGTGGGTGGTAGAGGACCTCAAGGGCTATCCAAATCACCCCCACGTATGTTCCGCGATTTTTCGTATTTTCGGAGTTATGATTTTTTTTTCTTATTTTTCACCCAACACCGACTACGACGTGATTTTTATTTCTGGTAGCGTGAGTTGCTGTAATAGACGCTTGATTTTTTTTGGTGTAAGCTGATAGATTGGCCAACCTAGAATAGTAACATTTACTATCGTTAGATCTTTAAATAGGCTAAGAAAAAATAAAATGTCATTTTATCTTTATTTTATTAAGGTTCCGTAGTAAACAAGGAACTCTTATGGTTTTGCCATGATCGTCTGTTCATTTTCGTGTGCGACGACAACGCCACATAACCGCGGCAACAATAGGTACATTTTGGCATACCTGTCAAAGGAGAAACAAGTAAACATCGTAATAATTTAAATTCAATCTTTAAACATTTTACTAAATAAGACAATTTTGGACCATAGTCATTCACAGCGCAATAACATTACATTGTTGTTTTAAGTTAGATTATGAGCCAGACTGGGGTTGCTGAAATAGGGTGGCGTACCTACACCCGCAAAAACATTTTTCAATCAGAGACGCAAAAGAAATGCAAAAATTTGGCGTTAGCTGTGTATGTACCTGAGGTTCAGGAATTTGGACGAGGCAACATGGCCTTTACGATCCAAGTTCAAGTGAATTGCCAGACCTCTGTTGCAATGGCGTACAAAACAACTGTGATCGTAAGCAGATTTTTCTGTTTAACAAGAATCCACCAGGACTGTAACAAAGTAATTCGCCATAAGTCTTCAATTTAATATTAAATTCAAGGTCGACGACTTACTTTTTCTTCTCACGACAATGATTCCGTTACTTATTTCTTTTCATCATACTGTTGCTGAAAATCGGTAAAATTTTTAGTCGTAATTGTTCTTTGTGTTAATATATCAAAATAAAAATGATCAAAGTTACGTGCAAATTTTACACATAACGATACGTTTGACAAATCATGTCTTTAAAGCGAATAGTGTACATTTTAGCCGCAGCCACGACAGTCAATATTGTGATCGTTTTCGGTACCCCCACCACCCGCTTTGCATGGTGCAAATATAATATCTTGTTTTATCTTTAATCTGAAGAATCTACGTGTTATTGAAACCTTATTTTATATCGAAAAATAATTGAGGCGATAAATCTAGTGTCTAGTTTTTCTGCCGAAGTTAATTTATGAAACGAACAATTTCACCTTGCTGCATGTTTTAATATAACAGTCATCATACAACTATTAATACTTAACTAGAAATTATAGCAATTACAACTCCATAATATCAGTGTAGCAACTGTAGTCAGTCTAATGCCACTATTTATAAAATTCCCTTAATAATTTATTTATTGTACAAATAAAAAAGTACAAATGGCGGGCTTAATTTATTAAGCAATGCCTTCTGTCAAGTAACCGTTGGGTTATACAAAAACATAGGTACATTAAAATTTGGTTTGGAGCAATTAAGCAGGAAAAATAAATTCAAATCACTTAATAAACATACACAAATTCCTACGTTACATGATAAATTATACATAAATATACATACGAATTGATTCAATTACGCACAAGCAAAAACGTTTATATTTAGCACGTATGATGATTACATCATACGTGCTAAATATAAACGTTGAAGTACCTTAAAAGGTGAACATTTAATTTTGTTTTTCGTCTCGCTTGTCGTATGGCTAGTGAAAAATCATACCATAGTCGACCACGTATAATATTTACCTATTAATTACCACAGAATATAGTACTGTGCCTATTAGATTACCTACCACATTGATATTTGTGTTTCATGGAAACAAAACATAAATTACCCTGATAGACATGTTTTATTTATAACAGTTACTTTATTAACAATATTAAATGTGTACAGTCGAGTGCATTAATATATAGACACATTTGTAAGGGATCAGTATGAAGAAGTGTATATATATTAATGCTCTTGACTGTACCTTACCAAACAATGCGTGCCATCCCGTAATAGGGACAGTTATTTTGGCAGCCGTGACCTTGGCCCACTGTCACCGTCTGTCATGTTATTTTCATATCGTAACCGTTCTATCAAGCTACTACTAAGTGTCACGCAGTTAGGGTGGGCACCGGAACCGGGAATTCCCGATTCTTGCCATACAAATTCAGAACCGGGACTTTGTAATCCGACTTTGTATCCGGAGGACATTGTGATATTTAATGGAAGTATCAATTATCATATTGATTATTATGAGCCATGCTTTAGGGTGCGGCTCCACTGCGCCGGAGCGGAGCGGAGCTGTGGGAGCTCTGCCAATGAGACCACATCACAGTGTTTCGAATTTTGAATTTGAAGAATGTAATTGGTCCGTTTTGTACAGCTCCGCTCCGCGTCAGTGGAGCCGCACCCTTACACCTATAATTATGTGTATTGTTCGTCAATTAAACTCCAATAGGTAACAGTTTTTCAATTCAATTAATATTTTGCTCAAACGTGGATCGAAAACAGTTTTTAAGTGCTACCTAGATTTATCACTGGACTTTTAATCAATATCCAATTACATTTCGGTTTTAAGATTCACATTTTCATCAACTCATAGCGTATTTTTATTTTTAAAAAGACATGAGAAGAGTCGTGTTTGCACATTTTGAAAGCTGACTAATGACTCGAATATGCCTTCTGATAGAGAAAAAAAATGTAGACAACATTTTCTACTGGATGCTGAGTAAAATAATATTTTTAAAACAAAGTTATGACAAATAAGTCTGATAAAATGATAACGTAAGAATCTGACGGCAATCTCAATGTTTTCATGGTTCAATTGCATGGATACCGTATATCTTTCAAAACATATTTTTAATTTTAAAAACAAAAAAAAAATCTTTCAAATTTAATTGTATGCTTTACTTACAACTTTGTACTAGTTACAGTAGATTATATTGTACCAGTCAACATTCAAGTAAATAGATTTCAAATGACAGGATGTTACGTTACCTAACTAACTAATGTCTAATGATCACGGCAAAAGAATTAATTTCATAAAAGGATGTGTTCTTTGGAGAGTACCTATATGTATTGATATTAATAACTTTTGACCAGGGGCCTATTTCTCAAAACCTTAAATATCTTGGGACATCTTACATAAAATTAACTTAACTTAACAAATGGAAGTACATTTTCAGTAAAACTTGTGCATTTTTACGCACTAGTGCGAGAAACGGTTAATTTCTTGCCAGGTTGAAGTTAAAAACTTGTACACAAACGTGTCTGATTTTTATTATAGGATTCCGTAGTAAACTAGAAACCCTTATAGTTTGCCATATCCGTTTTTCCGTCTGTCTATCTGTCTGTCTGCAGCTTCGCTGAGTGACCGAATTCTTACAATGTGTGATGTAGTTCAATAGTAGGGTATATAATATTTTCTTCAGATTTTCTTCGGTTACCGCGAGGATTACACATGAAATAAAACTATAAAAAACGGATAAACTCGCATAGGTATATTAATTAAATTCAACTTCATTCCGACGTTTCGAACACTTTACAGGGTTCGTGGTCTGCGAGCGTGGTCGTTTATCCGTTTTTCATAGTTATATTTCAGAATAAGGGTAATTGAATAAAGTGACACTCCAAAGACCAAGCCACACCGCAGACGTGCAGGTGCGCGTGTGCGTTGCGTGCGCGTTTTCCCGTCGGAAACGTCATAGTAGATGGTACGTGCACGCCACGCAGGCGGTGTGACATCTATTATAACAATTACATACGCTATACAGTGTAGCTCAGTCTTAACTTTTGCTCCATAGGCCCGAGAATATCAATATCATTTATTTAGTATAATGTTCCATAGAATACTTGAAAAGAAAACTATTCTGAACATAATCAGCCCAGCCGTTTTCGACAGTCATGAATATTCAATTGCCGTGTGGTGACGGCAGTAAGAATACATTTGTCACCACCCCAATCTCTGCGGGTGTCGTAAGATTAAGGGATTGAAGTGTCACTGACCATTCTACTAGATTGATGATGGGCAGCAGCGTCATCATAGTGGACACATTACTGTGATCGCCAATCCGCTTGCCCAGCGTGGCGATTATGGGCATTTACCTCCTAATGCGTCTATACGCATAGTTAATAGGAGAGGCCTACGTCCAGTAGTGGACTAACATAGGCTGATGATGATGATGATGATGATGATGAATATTCAATTGACCCTTAAATCAATCATGCTTAAGCAACTACATACGTATAGCTATTACGATAAACTTCCTAGTTATCTTTTCACAACTTTAGTATTCGTCAGAGACCAGGTCAATGTATCTCAGCCCTCAAAATCGGATGCCACCTGCCACATCGTTCATTATAAGCACATTAGCCTCAACACACGAACTAACCGAAATCAACCGCCAACTGTTACGCTATAATATTTTAACGACCTAACTAAACAGGGGATTTCGAAAATAGAATGTGAAACACATGCCTAACTCGGTTACGTCATGATATGTCATGACAAGTTAATATATCACGTTATAACAAGCTTTTATTTTTGTCTGGCGCTGTACTTTGTACAGTCATATTCACAAATACGCTCAAAAATATACAGTTAATTTTACTGTAGCTTGGGGCATATTACGGCTCTTTATGCAAGAAAACTCGCGCCTGGCTTTAACGAAAGCATATTTTAAAATTCTGTTTTGAAAACGTAAAGTGAACTACATATCGTATTCCTAAGTTATACAGTGTGTATTTTTGATATTACCTAAAATGGTTGGATAAATATTTTTGTCGTATTGTATATATATTCAAGTTTATCTTAAGCTAAAATATAAGTGTAAAGCTATTTATTTCTTCATCATTAACAATTGAAATTAATTACAAATCAAACTTAAATAAAAAAAATACACAATTATAATAAACAACATCACAAACTACTAAAATACTAATCTAAACTTAACTAAAGAACCTTAAAGCTAAACGAATTTAAGCACCAATCAATCAAATAACCCACCCCGTAACATTCCCGGTGCAAAGGTGCCTAACAAACTAGCGGCATTTCCGCGCTGCACTGCAATAGCAAGCCTCTGCACCAGGAATGATCCGGAGCGGGGATCATGGCCTCGTTCTAGGAGACGACGCCCCAACTCCCCAAAGAAAGTTTTGGCTTCCGCGCACCAACAGCCCGTAGTTTCGACCGCCAGAGGGACAAACAAATAACCAGTCAAGCCCGAATACTTATCCCTCTTCAGCATTGCCGCTTGTTCGGCTGCAGCACCCGCCAAACACATCGTGCGCCCGAGGTGAGAGGCCGCAAAAGTGCTCACACAAGTGGCATCCCATAAAAGGCACTTTCCTTTCTCCCACGGCACCAGCGTCAAACCGTCCGGCCGCTTGCCGTCTGACCGGCTAAGACCGGGCGGCTCCAGGACACAAGGGACATTGGCCGAAACCAATGCTCTCCGAACCAAATCATTTAAGGAATGGTGCCGTGGGGAACCTGCCTGCGCACCGACGACAACTTAGGGCGTGGTGCCCGCTGCTTTTCACCATAGAGCCGCAAATGCAAAGATGAGGCTGGCAAACATCGCAGCCCAGGCGGAAAGCAACGGCCACCCGTAAAGTGTCGTTGTCCAGCAGGGTACCAAAGTGAGGGGAGGGGAGAGCGTGCAACCAAGCACCTGATTCCGGGCAATCGCTTTGCAGCAACCCCTCAAAGACTCGCTTCACCCCTACCTCGTCCCACAACCGTTGCCGGTACGGCTTTTCGGGCACAGACACGCCCGGGTTGAGAGACTCCCAGGCCACCAGAGCATCGGCAGCGAATGGCAGCCTTGACACCATCTAAGGATAGAATATTAGTAACAAGCTCCACTACCCCCGCCGCCGACGCCAAGAAGGCCGGAAGGCTCACGTCCCGCACGCGTCGAATACCCAGCCCACCACTCCGGATTGGTAACGCAGCCAAATCCCACTGGGCCGCATCCAAGCAGACATTCAGCAAGCACTCCGCGGACTCTTTTAACACAAGGTCAAAAGAATCCACGAGCGCGGGATGCAGCCAGACTGGAACGGTTCGCATAAAGTACATAACCTTGGGTACAGCAAAACAGGACCTCAGCAAAGTGAGCGCCACATGAGCCGAGAGCTGCTTCAACCTTTCCCCCGCGGACCGAAGAAGTTGCTCCCGGACTTTAAACGCCTCGGGCACAGCGTCGGGAAAAATTGGAGAACCCAAGAGATACTAATTATTCATGGACATTTCCTCAATCCCGTGGAGCAAGTTCTCGAACACAGACAACGAAGACTGCGAAATGGCGCTACAGGCAAAAAACTCGCATTTGCTGGAGTTAACTTCGAGACCCAGCTCCCAGCTATTGGATAAATTATTATAATATAATATACTCCTTTTTAGGGTTCCGTAGCCAAAATGGCAAAAACGGAACCCTTATAGATTCGTCATGTCCGTCTGTCCGTCTGTCACAGCCGATTTACTCAGAAACTATAAATGCTACAGCAATGAAATTTGGTAAGGAAGGATATGTATTGTATGAACCGCTACATAATTATGATACTATAATAAAAATAGTATACTAAAATAGTATAGTAAAAATACTATAGTAAAAAATAATAGGGGTGTGGGCAATCCATACATGTAACTGAAGGGTAGAATTTTTTTTCCTTGTACATAAACGTGTATCAATAGAAAGGTCTTTGAAAATTATATAAAGGTTTCTAAAATACATTTTTATTTAAGCGAACCGTTTTCGAGATATCGGCTCTCAAAATCGAGAAAAGTCCTCTATTTTTTAAACTACGCGGTATAAAATTCAAAAAAAAAACTATGTGATGCATATTTGATATTAATAAGCACTTAATTCTCTATTTAATTATATTAAAATACTGGAAGTGAAAATCCCTCAGGCTTTAGTTTTGACTTAAATAATATTAAATATTATATACATATAAAGAAATTTTCTTTGACTTACGAACAAAATACAGTTTTAAATTATGATCCCTTTTTTATGTGTGTATAATTATAATCATGAATAGCCTAGAAACTTATCAGTAGTTTTAGTCAGACCAAAGGTGAATCGAAAACTATTTCAAACAGTCTAAAATTCTGTATGATCATTTGAAACATATTGTTATCCATCTCGTGCCCAGCGGCGGCTAGTCCTCGGCGGATAAAAAACGAATCTGACACCAGTCAGTTAAATACAGTATCTAAATCAATAGCTACTTTTAGGATATAATATTAAAACAGATGTCAGAATTGGCTACTTATTTGTCTGGTCTTAAAAAGTACGAATAAGGATTTCCCCAAACCTATAGACGTTTTCAAATTTTTAAGGCAAATCGCGCCTTATCACCGCCGATCGAAGGCGTTTGAGTCGTTTCTTTTTTGCTCTTAATTCGTAGTAATACATTAAAAACCGGCCAAGAGCATGTCGGGCCATGCTCAGTGTATGGTTCCGTAGTTATTCAAAATCGGCTCAAAATGTTCGAAATAGTTTTATCTTAACTACTATCTTACTAACTGTGTACGCCCACTATTCATGATTTTTTTTATATTTTTCGGATCTACGGAAAAGTTAGACACACATTTTTTTTTTCTCTGGAGCGATTATCTCCGAAAATATTGACCTTAGAAAAAAACTGTCTTTTAAGACCTTTGTTTTTTTAAGAGACCTATTCAGTGATACCCCACACTATTGGATTACAGCAAATAAAAAAATCATCCCTACAAGTACTTCACCAGTTGGGGTGGTACCCGAAAATTTTTTTTTCTAATCTTTATTATACCACTTTGTTGGCATGATAATACCTGTCCCAAATTGCAGATTTCTAGTATTAACCGCCACTGAGCTATGCTGCGAACAGACGGACAGACGGACATGGCGAAACTATAAGAGTTCCGTTTTTGCCATTTTGGCTACGGAACCCTAAAAACGGGCAGCTAAAGATGTCTCTGTAATGCGACTTACAGATCGGTTGACAGACTTCAAAGTCTTGTTTGTGCGCTATTGTTGAAACTAAATTAAGCAATGCTTTACCGGCTTTTGTAGCGCCGACTTCGTTAAATAAATAACCGTTGATCAGATAACAGTAATTGTGTTATGTGAATTGGATTAATGTCGATCTTGTTTTTGTTATTGTTTGTACCTACTTATGCTGTACGTTTCTTACGTTGACATGATCGTTAATGCTTTGGGGAATACTGAAGTTATGAAGATTGCTCGGACTGAAGGAATAGATTGGTACGGGGCTGATTTTGCTAGATTAGACGAGGTTATCAAAAGACTAATAGCGACACCCCAATTTCGTAAAAAAAGTGACCAAGTGCGAGTCGGAATCGCGCGCGTACGGTTCCGTACCATTATCGATTTATCATAAAAAATTACAGCTACATCAATCTATCTCAAAAACTATAGAGATAATTTAATCAAACCACGGGGGAGACGGGGGAGACTTTCACGACTTGACTTGACTGAGAGCTGAATGAGCTGATGTCTTAAAACCGGCTCGCTTAAATAAAATGTTTATATAATTTTCAAAGACCTTTCTATTGATGTAGTCAAACTATATTTATTTATGGAGAATTGTACATATTAAGTATCAAAATAAACAACATTGTTACACATCAAAAAACCCTAAAGTGGCCCGGGGCATAGTTCCCAGAACGCTCGCCGCATTGCCTCTTTGTACGGCTAAACTGAGCCTCTGGGCGAAGTACGACCCTGCCCGTAGGTCACCAGACACACCGATCAGTTTTTTTGAAATTTCATTCACGAGTTTCTTTGTGTCTGATGACCAGGGCCCGAGGGTTTCAACCGCAAGTGCCATAAATATGTAATTGTTTTTTAAAAAAGCATATTTACGGCACTTGACAGTTTGAGCGTCTTCGGCGGCAGACCCCTGCTTCCTTGCAGAGCGCTGGACATGGGATGGGGCCAGCGTATCCACGCAGGTCACATCCCATGCCAAAGGCCGCCCCAAGTACCAAGGCACAAGAGATACGCCGTCTGGTCGTTTGCCGTCTGCCGCTGACAGACCTACAGGTTCCAAGGTTGCTGGTATGGAGGCGGAGCCGAGCGCCCTACGAAAGAGGTCATTGAGTGAAGCGTGTCTAAACACTCGACCAGCACTCGACTGGCAGTGTAGTCCGTGTCGACCGAGGGGGTCCACTGAACCTCCGCAACGGCAGCAGGGGTGCGGTTCACAAATTTTGAGCCCAAGCCGGAGACAGATAGCCACACGCAAAGCAGGCGGATCCAAAAGACATCCAATGGTTTGTGAAGGCAAAGCGTGTAGCCAATGTCCCGACTCGGGTTCAGATATAGCCAGGAGACGGGCTCGTTCCGTAGGATTATGACAGTGAGTTTCTAAAAGTGATTTGTGAACGATTTTAACTTTTATTTGGTCCCAGGCGGCTTGGCTGGCTTTTTCTAAAGGCGGACTTTGACCGGGATTACTGGTTTCTATTGATACCCTACATGCTTACGTAGGGGAGACCAGGTATAAAAGTAACGCGGGATGAACGTAACAAATTCATTTAAAATTTTTCTACGACATCTATCCGAACGTCCTTCAGGGCATTAGATGCTATTTCGATTCCCCCCTAACCTCAGTTACACCCACGGTGCTGTGACGGCAGGTTATGCGTGTAGTGCTATGGTCCCAGAAAAATGCGTCAAAAGTAAGTTTTTAGCGATTTTTTTAATCTTAGCTAGATTTTTCATGGTAAACGCTATAGCTTGCGTTTTGCATAGGTGTTGTAAAGTCACTAATCATTTACAGTTTGAGGGTTGCAAATCAATGTTTTAATTAAGCTTTTTATGTTTTTTTGCTACGTGTTTGTGGGATTCTGGAAATTCGATACCCAGGGATGATAGAAACAACTTGTTACTTTCATCCCGATTTCCAAATTGGAGGCTCATTGCTACACGTATGTGCTAGCGTTTATTAAATAACTCATATACTTAGTGCCTTTTTGTTGCGGAATGTCTAATATACACAAAATAACAACAGACAGAAGTCCACCAAAATAGAAATTATAGCTTTAGCTGCAGTTGAGGTGATTCTTTTTTAAATGCCCTACAGGGACGCAGCAAAGACGTACCAACTGGCTCACATCACTTTATATTATATAGACATGTAAAGTAAAGGAAAGCTTTACTTGAAAGTTCAGCAGCACTACCCAAGGCGAGATTTGTCAATGAGGAGTAAAACACATTTTTTTATCATATTAGTTAGGTACACTGTATGATTAGCTTAGTAATATACTCAGAAATAAGGACAATGCAGGAAGCATTTAATTCCTTGGATTACACCTAAGCATTTGTTTATATGCCATTTAGAATAAGACAGAAAGTTGATTGCTCTCACGTCACTCATATATCCTATAGGAATAAATTAATTTCGTCTCATATAATACCTAATGTTAATTACATTCATTCATTGTTAATGTTCGTCATTGAGATAGTGATATTGTAAGACTGTTGATTACTTAAAAATACTAATTACACATAATTATATTGATTATTTTATAGTTATGTACTTTGTTTCTATTATCCCTATGCACTGTTACAACCAGCCCTGGGGGTAGGGATAATTGCAACAAATTCCATCCTTCACTGTGAGCCATTTTTCTGGAAAACTATTGGATGTATGAAGTTTATTTTGGTACCAAAAGATACATGAAATATGTGTCTATTGCACATAAAGATGCAAAGTTTGACAACTGCTACCAAAAAAATATAAAAAATCAAAAACTGAAAATTGTTACGTTCATACCTGGTCTCCCCTATATCGAAAAAAAATTCGACCCCTGAGTTGCATGTATGGCGGGCCCCAACACCAATTTTTTTTGCAATATAATATAATAATTATGTAACGGTTCATACGACACCATATCCTTATAAAATTTAATTACTGCAGCATTTATAGTTTCCGAGTAAATCGGCTGTGATAGACGGACAGACGGACTTGGCTACGGAAAGTAGTACAAAAACAATTTAAATTATTATTTTTAATCTTAAAAATAATAATCTTTCATGAAAGTGATTTCATGAAAGATTTTAAAATCAGTTAATATATATTTATATAGGAGATAATTAACGGAGGTCCTCTTCGAAACTACGAGACAGTTTGTTATCAGAGACTAGCTTCACGTCACGTATAATAATATGTATACATTTCAGAACGTATGTCAAAAGCATAAGGATCAAAATTGTATACATATTATTAGAGCCGACCGTACAAGTAACTGGCTAAGTACGTATATGTACAGATAAATGTTAGGTTAGGTATTTGTTTATGTGGGTATTATATGTACCTACAAGTATATCGGTCGGCGGATTAAAGGTCCTGTTTTGGATTCGAAGCGAAATATAAGAATAACCAGATGTATCCCATGTTATAGAGTACTTATATGTTACAGTGAAGTACTTATAACATGTTACCTATTCCCATTATACATTACCGGGAAGAGCGTCAGCCATTTTCCCAGAGCCGTAAAGCAAAGTGGTTTATGGCAAAGTCTGGGTTGTTATATGAAATAACAGCCTGTATACTTCATGATCATCTTCCTAACATTTTCCGGCATTCGACTCGATTTCGGTTCATCATCATCATCATCATCATCAGCCTATGATAGTCCACTGCTGGACGTAGGCCTCTCCTATTAACTATACGTATAGACGCATCAGGAGGTAAATGCCCATAATCGCCACGCTGGGCAAGCGGATTGGCGATCGCAGTAATGTGTCCACTATGATGACGCTGCTGCCCATCATCAATCTTTAATCAAATATCGTCAGTGACACTTCAATCCCTTAGTCGTCTCTTACGACACCCGCAGGAGGAGTTGGGGTGGTGACAAATGTATTCTTTCCTTTCTGCCGTCACCACACGGCTTAGATTTCGGTTGGCTTTAGTTTATTGACGAAAGTGACTGCCAATCTAGTTTAAAACTAGGCTTTTTGGGGATTAATAGGGTTTGGAAACCTCTATTGCCACCCGCAACCTTTGGGCGCCTTTAGATCGAATGTCGCGCACCTTACCGTTGAGCATCAACTTTTAGAAAAAGACAATGTCGGTTTAGGACTATTGCCAGATTCTGACGATCTCTGTCTTTCTGTCATCATATTTATCAAGTTTCGATCTATGTTAAATAAATACCTGTGACTATATTTCATTATAGCTTCCATTATTAATCTACGTCAAAAGCTGTTGCGAGACCGTTGATTGAATGTTTTTTGTGACCATTAGTACTCCTACTCGTACCTACAAATAGGAATGGCATGCCGATATTAGTTAAGTATTTATTCCCTAAACGAACGGTATTTTAGGTAGAGATATTACAATATACTCTAGATTGCGATAGGTACAAATAAGTGCTCGAACATTATGTATTAGCCATTGTCAAAATAGTCATTAATAGCTCTAAAAGCACTCAAATACTACGAAAATTTCGATTCCAAAATGTTCCCGTAAATAAACTTGTCAACCTGTCGCGCCGGATATCAGGTAAATGTACAACAACTGTGTATATGATGACGGCGTATTTACTTATCAAAACCTCAATCTGGCTTCATGAATATGAATACTGTATCCGAATAGCAACCCTCGGGGTCCGCGTCTACCACAAAGATAAGTACCGATATTTTAAAGTAAAACGACGTAGATCTCTAAAGGGTAATTAAAATGGCAACGGCAGTCATTACACTAACTTCGAATTTGCATTTACATATTTTTTCGCTTAAAAAGTTGCTGGACAAAACTTTTTTCCTAACCATTGGGTTTATTGTGAATTGCCTTCACGTAAATCTTTATGCACCAAACCACAGGAGTCGAGAATTTGCCATCTACTCAGAAACTCTTCAACTTCTTTCAAGTACTTTTGTTACGACAATGTTTGTATTGTATTGATAAAAAACTTTGCACAAACTTGGGACCGTCTTTATCATTCCTTCAATAAAATAACTTCTATCGTCATAATGCATAAAGATAAGATAATACGATATAGATAGTTCAATGACGAAATTGCAGGATGATCCTTTCAGACTACAGATCGGTTTATTATGTAAATGGTTCTGTCTCAAACGTATAGATAAGCGAAGGTTACGTATAAATTATACGTAGTACCACTATTGCCTCTAGTACGGAGAAAATAGGGAGTCATAACTACTACCTACGTATCGCGATCGAGTTTTGAAATTCAAATTCAACACTGACGCTGAGTCGCTAAAGCGTGAAATGAAAAAGATGCGAGTAGAAATGTACCGGGTCGTTATACTGAAACGAAACAAATACATTGGCATAATTTTCATAACGACGCCTATTTGTGAGTGCGGAGCGTCGCGGGGTGTGAAGCGAGCTCTCGAGATACAACCGCCGCAAACATCCGAGTCGGCAACACCGAGACGCGGGGCGGGGTGCGCGGGCGCGGGCGGAGGCTGGCAACATCACGCCGCGAGTACGGTACGCCGTGTTTATTCTGTTCTGCCGCATATATCGACCGGGCCCGTGGCGCGCGCCGCTGGCTCAGTCCTCAGTCGCCGCCGCCGCTCGCCCCGACCGCGCGTCTCGCCCGCTCGTGACAGCTGCCAACCTGCACGCGACTAGCAACTTAATAATATCAACAAATAACATCCACTATCACGTACTGCGACAAACTATCACGCTGGAAAGTTGCAACGACGAATAACGTTGGTGTTTATGAACAAAACGGAAGATCTGTTGTGTCATGTGAGATTGTGTTGCTAAAGCTGGGTTGCTTTTCTTCAGGCAGCTGTCCATACGGTAAGATTATGAAATAGTCAACTATTAACTGCCTTAGTAATGCAGTCATAATAGTACATTTACAGCTTGAGGAAGGTCAAAGCTCAAGGCCTTGAAAACTTGACATTTTGTACTACGCGTGTGGTTAACTATGTAGTAAACACGTTGCTACGTTACTTAATGAGAATTTAACGGCTCTGGTGCTCATTTGAAATGAATTACTTAGATTGATAGATATAGCAACATACTTGGGAAGTTTTACAGGTGATTCGGCATGATATTTGATTGAATGCAAGTTGTAGAGGTTATGAAGCTTTTTAAACGCACGCGGCTGTAATAGATCTTGCATGCTCGTAGCAGATGCTACAAGAGTCTACGTCGTAGCAATCTCGTAGCGGCTCGTAGCAATAAGTGTCATATTCCACGGGTTATTTACCTTGTTACGCTCGAACGAGTTTATCCCGCGATTCGCGCTCACTGGGAACACAAACGTTTTCAGTGAAACGACTATACTTCTATATTATATTGCGATGAACACCAATTAACGTTTTATTTACTTTGTTCTGTTTGTAACTTGTGTTTACGGAGTAATAAAATTAAAGGTTATATTAGCTTTATACAGGGTGGTCCAAACCTTGACGTCAAAAAATTTTTTTTAGATTCCTCACGTCATGAGCTATCAGAATATACCCCATGTATGTCAGCCGATTTTTTGTAGTTTTCGAGTTATGAATTTTTGAAAATATTTTTTTGAGAAATTCTGGAATGAAGAAATTTATTAATTAAAAAAAAACTATTGGGCTTTTTAACTAGTTTCTTTTTGTAAAAGTATAACTACAAATAAACCATTTACTGACAAAAAAGTTAGCGTCCTCACCTTGATACAAGTAGGTTAAAAAATACCAAATTCAAAATTTTACGTTGAAAACGCATCAAAATAGCATTAATGTACGTAAATAAAAAAAATGAAACGCATCCCAAGGATTTTTGGTAATCTAAAGACTGCCATAGACCTTAAACCTTCGCAAAAGCAAAAAAAAAGTGATACTTAATAATGAGGATTTTTCGGAGTAGTTGGTCAAATATTTTTTATTTTTTATACCACGTCGGTGGCAAACAAGCATACGGCCCGCCTGATGGAAAGCAGTCACCGTAGCCTATGGGCGCCTGCAACCTCAGGGTGTCACATGCGCGTTGCTGACCCAATAAAAACAACGTTGGCACAACAAAGTGGCTCCACTCCACCTGATCGTAAGTGAAAAGTAGAGCCCAAATCGCGGCGGCAACGAACAGGAGACAAGCAGTAACCTGTTAGTTGCCACCGCCTAATAAAATGAAAAGATCTTAAAATTTTCAAGTAGTCAAAAATTTCTTGAATAACTACACAAATTGAGTTTTCGTGGTATTTTCTGTTTTTGTTTATTGATAAGAACAAAAAAACAGACGAAAATTTACTTTATTTTTAAATTAAAAATTTAGAAGCTTTTTTTGAAATTTATTTGACCGACTACCCCGAAAAATCCTCATCATTAAGTACCACTTTTTTTTTGCTCTTACGAAGGCTCAAGGTCTAGGGCGGTCTTTAGAATATGAACATTCCTTGAGATATGTTTTTTTTTTATTTACGCACTTTAATGCTATTTTGATGCGTTTTTAGCGTAAAATTTTGAATTTCGTTTTTTTTTATCCTACTTGTATCAAAGTGAGGACGCTAATTTTTTTGTCAGTAAATGCTTAATTTGTAGTAATACTTTTACAAAAAGAAACTAATTCAAAAACCCAACAGTTTTTTTTTTATTAATAAAGTTCTTCATTCCAGAATTTCTCAAAAAAAATTTTTCAAAAATTCATAACTCGAAAACTACAAAAAATCGGCTAACATACATGGGGTATATTCTGATAGCTCATGACGTGAGGAATCTAAAAAAAATTTTTTGACGTCAAGGTTTGGACCACCCTGTATAGAATCGTTCAATAATACTTCTTGCTGAAAATAATTCAATAATATAAACAAAATTATTATTATATCTAGGATTAATATTCATTTTGCCCACAGCGTACGGATGCAATAAGTAGTTACTAAGGCATACATTTTCATTTGATGAAAATCGAAATCGGATGAAGTCGGGTTTTAAAATTTTAAATTCGGTGATTGTTACTGAAGTTACTGCCATCTGACTATCCGACCCAGTGAGGATACAAGGCACTAGATTGTTATTAATTCGTTTTCCTCACGACATTTTCCTTCGCCAAAGAGTGATTGGTTCTTAAATATCAAATGATTTGTCGGACCTATAATCCGCAAAACTTATTGGTACAGGCCGTGGTTGGAACTCGCAACCTTCGGATTAAGTCTTACCGCCAAGCTATCGATACGGAGGAAGACCGATTTTCAGAATTTTACCTCCCGCCGTACACGCCGAGCTATGGTCGAGGGTACTCCAGCAACGATCCTCATAATAGGTTGAAACATATGGAACAATCATTAACTTAACTTCGTAACGCCTCAGCTATTATTTTTTAGGATACGTGAAATAATAGCCCGATGTATTAAAAAAAGAAAAAATAATTTTTAAAGTTTTTACCTACGGAAATAAATCCGTCCTAAAAAACGACGTTGAGCATTAAGAAATAAAAATATTACATAAACCAAAATTCATATTCTGCATTATTTTTTGCAGCACACGTTTACGCTGGTCTTGTAAAATGCATCACCGAAAGGCATACACGTGTACAATTCATCTAAATAAACATATGCTATTTGAAATTCGGATGAGTGCATTCGCTACGAGTTTATGTTGCATTTGTGTGATGCATCTGATATTTAAATTACGTACTTTGCATACCGTAACTCTGTACAACTAGGTCGAAGGTATGAATGTAATGGAAATTCCATAATAATCGTGTATTATATATATATTTACACTTTTTAAAATAACTTGGGACTTGTCTATTTTATTAGTAGTAACAATACTCGAGTGTAAGAAATGAAATGAAATAAACATTATGCGACAATTTTCGTAATTTTAAAATTTTTAAATAAACTTTAATAAACTGGGCCGGATAGTCAGATGACAGTCACTATATTCTTCTTCTTGAAAAAATTCAAAAGTCGTTTATAAGATATTTTTACTGGAAGTAAAGTAAGTATATTTTTAAGTAACCTATAACTTGTATGTTTGGTTAAACTGTAAATACAAGTTGGTTGAAATAAATAAAATAAAATAAAATAAAATTTCAAATAAATTGAAAATATAAAAAAATATATAAATGTAGATTACATTATCACTGAAAATATCCATAATTTGCAAACATTATTTTCGTGATATCTACATTAATAAAACTACCTAGGTACATTAACAAATGCACTAACTATAGTTCGTATTTGCACCCCTAGCACTACAGTGACGCGATAGCATCTCGCGCGCAACATAAACTACCTGTCACTGTCTAACTTTATGAATTTATCAGTGACAAGTAGTACCGACTTGGCTTGGACACTTTTAAGATTAAGACGTTTTAACTATAACCACACAAACAGCAATGTACGTAACTTTGAATCCTGGAGGCATTACAAAAAACCTGATATTTAAAAAAAATTTAGGTTAGTAGGTAGTACTATTAGGTAGGTACTTCTTGTAGATGATGAACTATACGCACGTACTTACTCGTCATACAACAATGACTGCATATTCGGTACATTCCGTAACACCTGGCCTGACACCTCACTTGGTTGATTTATGTCGTTGAGTACCCTTTACTAGACAAAGTGGGTTTTCTGGCCCTGGACGAGATTGCTAGTGGTTTCGGCAATTATATAGAGGTATCATCAGTTAAAAATGCAGTCTAACACTTTTCGACTTTACTCCGTGGTAATAAAGCGAAGACTATAAATGATTGGCTGGCTGTTGTTCATACAACATTAGTATAACTGGACGTAGTTACATGATAACTTTCCTACCTAATCTAGTAACTGGAGTTCGAGGCCAAAGAATCTACGAAAATATTGCCACAACAATAAAATGTTCTTACAATAGTAAATCCTTATTTTCTAAAAACAGACGTTGAGATATGTTATTTATTGGTAATTTTAATTATTTAATTTATAGAAACAATATTATTTACTTATTTTCACGTAAATATAAGATATTTTAATAAAAACTTAATTATCCGCAATTCTTAGTAACAAAGTTGGTATTGCGCTGGTATCACCTCAGGTGTTAATAACATTTGGTACAGCAATTTAACTACACATAATTAAAAGGTAGGTATGGTTAAATTACTAAGCAGTATAAGTACTATATTATTACTAAGTAGTTTTAAGCCGTAATAAGGCAGGGGTGCCTTATTACGGGTTAAAATTATGGGAAACAAATTTGGAAATGTAAAATGAAAGCATTTTTTGTATTTTATTTTTTATTTGTCTTCTTCATCACTTATCCTCCTGAGTCTTGGGTAAAAATCGAGTACACTCCCATAAAAGCCGAGAGGCCTTTATGACGCCCAAATAATTTGTAAAAGAAATGCTTAAAATATACCTCTTAGAGTATAACCAATTTTGTTCCAACAAAAATGTGACAAACTCATTTGAAACCTTAAAATAAGCGACAGTAAGTTCAGGACTCAACACTGATGGTGTTATAAAGGACTCTCGGCTTTTATGGGAGTGTACTCGATTTTTATCCAGGACTCAGGAGGATAAGTGATGAAGAAGACAAATAAAAAATAAAATACAACAAACGCTTTCATTTTACATTTCCAAATTTCTTTCCCATAAGTTTAACCCGTAATAATTCACCCCTGCCTTATTACGGCTTAAAACTGCTTAGTAATAGTATAGTATAGTACTTATACTGCTTAGTAATTTAACCATACCTACTGTCTTAACAAATATGGCACGCTGGCTGTGTTCGCTGGTAATTCAACTTCTTTTTAAAATAGGCTTTAAGCCTTGGCTCTTATCATTTTAAGTTCTTTACAAGAAAATTTTGTCATATCAATGTTAGTTAAGAGAAAAGAAAAGTTTTTAGGTATTTACATGTTTTTAAGAAAATCCTAGTTGTGACAGCCATATTAAAAAAAAGGCGTACAAACATTACACAGGTATATAATGTTTTTATTAGGAATTATTTTAAATAAATAAATTAAATAACAAAAAGGTTGTGGAAACTTGAAAACTTTATTTGACAATGACATAAGAAACTTTGACGGATTTGACAATAACGCATCTGTCGTAGTTTCGTTGGCCTCGAACTCCAATTACTAGTATACATGAGTTTGACATAAAAATCTTGAATTTCAATCAACCTGGACATTCGCGTCGTGAAATAAACAAGGCATTTCACGGCTACAATCTCAGGTTTTATTTATAGCCGGACTCACCAACAGTGGGCGCATAGATTAAACTCGATTATTTATCGCGTCAAAGCCTTTGGAAGAACTATAAAATTCTTATAGATATAATCCACTCGTATAAATTTTAATAAGTATTACTAACATAATTATAAGTTTTAAGATATCACTAACAAAATATGGATCGCAACCATGGTCTGAAATAAAGAATTTTTATTTATTTTTATTTTATTTTTATTTATTATTATTATAAAACAAGAATGAGCAATAATCGAGCAATTCGTTTCGATTTCAGTACAGCAAGCAGTCGGTCTAGCACTGGTTTTTCAGGCTGGACCTTAGATATTGGTCGATCTCAGGTTAGCAGATACCTTTGGTTAATAGCATTTTTTTTATTGTTATTAATACTAGGAACAAATACTATTAATACTTATATACATAGTAGGTATACAGGGTGTAAGTCTAATACGGGCGAAGCTCTTAAGGGGTGTTAGTTTACGACATAATAAGTACATTAAAAAAATTTTTACTTAAAATCAGAGCAACAAAATTTTCCATACAAAATAATTCGGCGCGCAATGTAAAGCAACATACGCGAGCTAAGCACTCGTTGACAGCTAATTTCAAAAGCAGATGACATAACAGCCAAATCAACAATAACAAATGTTCGTACCTACATTGCTGCTCCGATAATCTTAAAAAAATTCTGTGGGGTCTAAATTAAGAGTAACTTTAAAAAAACCTTGTAATCCATGATTACACTAATGAATCCCATGCCTGGTTTAATTGATCGTCCGTATTAGATTTACACACTTTATGTGTTATAATTATAACGGGATGTTGCAAACCTCTCCAGTACGACCTATTAGAAAGTCGATTATAGGAGTGTTAACGGCGTCGCCACGAACAAACGAATTGATGAATGAAAAATTACTTAAGTAGTTTAAACTTTGCATGAATCCCTTTGAATAAAGAAAGTCGAAGAAAAATAAGTCGCGCTCATTTGTAGCATCTGTTTTCTGTAATGCCATTAAGGCAGTTGAAAAGCAGCACGGTTACCTTGCGAATAAATGGGAAGAAATGACCTGCGAAGTATGTGCATTTTTTGTATATTTTAGTGGTGTGGGGTGGGCGTTTACCGCTCACTCAGTCAACGCTAAAAAAGGCTTGACAGCCAAGACAGCGGACATGCAATGCCAACATTACCTAAAGTTATGCGCTTAATAGATTAAGGCGGAAACAAGCACCAAATCGTCTCCGGTGACAAATGCTCTGCAAGGCCACTCGCCGTCCTTGGTGCATGTTTTAATTTTAAAATCCTGGATTTGCTACTGTGATACGAGTACGAGATTATTTCATCTCACTTACCTACACTTATTAGCGGTAAAAGCTGGGTGCATATTTAAATACATATTTTGTCAGCCTTCGTAGCCTAGTTGGTAGTGACCCTGCCTACGAAGCTGGTAGTTCCAGGTTCGAATCCCGGCTTGGGCATTATTTGTGTAGGTATTTATTTATCACAAATATTTTGTTCATTGGTCGTGGTTGTGTATGTATTTAAGTGTTATATACATACAGGGTGTAATCGTTAAGTGTGGCCAGGCCATAATTCCGTAAATATAACAGATATTAGAAAACTTCCAACTGATATCGAAACTAAGTTACCCAACGAGTAAAATTACATTAATAACTTTTCCTAAATAGATGAAGTGATATTCAAAATACTAACTTAAAACGCTCCCATACATTTAGTATGACACTTACAGCCTTAAAGAAAGTCTGGTGTCGTAAGAGATAAAACTGTTAGAGATTAGTTATTTGTACGAATACATTGTAATAAAATAATAATACTACCGTTTATGAAATAATTAATCTAACATTTATTCTTAAATAAAAAAATATTCGTATTAGTCTTTTAATGAACGGTTACGTACTAAATGTATGGAAGGGTTTGAAGTTAATATTTGAGATATTTCTGATTTTATTTCAAAAAAGTTATTAGTGTAATTTTACTCGTTGGGTAACGTACTTTCGATATTAGTTGGAAATTTTCTGATATCTGTTATATTTACGGAATTATGACCTGGCCACACTTAACGATTACACCCTGTATATCGTCGCTTGGTACCCACATCACAAGCCTTAATTGAGCTTACCGTGCGACTAGGTCGATTTATGTAAGATGTCCCAAGATATACACCGTGTCCAATAAGTTCGAATACACATATTTTACCTCAGTTCTAAAAATACAGGAATCACAGGTTATCAAATAGTAATGTAAAATAAAGAGTATTTTTATCTTAATAAAATACAACCACAATGAATGTGTCATATCCGCAGTGTCTAAGAAGAAAAGAGTGTAAAGTGCCAACAAAATACTTGCTCGGCACGCAGGTGACGAGTTAATTTTTATTACGAGAATTCGTATGGGGTAGAACAGACTTATCATGTTCAAAATTGGCGATTGTGGGTACCAAGTATAGAACACATTCCATGCAGTATGTAAGCGAGTTACACTGCCTTCAGTACTTTTAGATAAAAGCGTTAAAATTAACGTTTTTTTCTATTTAACCGAATTTGTGGAGAAGATAAATGCTCCCAAGTTTAAAAGGTGCTTGGGAAAGAGTATCATGTGTTCTAACAAGACGCAGCTACAGCACAGACGGCAAATGGCGTTCCAGCGTGGTTTCAGACTAAATTGGCAGGTTTTTAGCCGAAACATGAATTGCCATGCAGTCCTCCAGGTTTAGGCGTATTAGATTATTTTGAATACATGCTTTAAAGACTACATTTTTATAAAATCAGGAACCTAGATCATTTCAAAAAGGTTGCCAGGGGTATTTGGGGTCAAATGTGAAGAAAATGGTGCGTGCCGCGTAAGATCCGTTTGAAACGCGTTTGAGGCTGGTAAAAAAGTTATAGCTGGAGTTATTCCAAAATAATTGTTGTGAATATAGTAAATAGGTGTGCCATTCATAAAACATAATAATAACTGTAGGATCTTTTTGCCCATTTGTTTTATTTGATATTTGTTCTGTATTCGGATTTATTGGACACGGTGTATATTTATTTAAAAGGCATACATATATTTTATAATAAGTATTTGTTAGACGTTAGGTTAGGCCCGGTCGGTTAGTATAGTTACCATCCAGGCAGTTGATTTGTTTATTTTTTTATTTTTGACACTTCGATAGAGTTCGCGCTTGAACGAGTCAAAGCTAATCGACGAAAACACAAATCAGAAATATATTTTCTACTTAGAACATGCTTCCATGGTACCGTGCATTAATCATGCGAATAAGGGTTGCTTCCCTTTAATTAATAACACCGTGACCAGACATTTCCGGGTTCTAGGCGATCAAAACAAACAGGAAAAGGCTAGATAAATAACTGTTTCAATCTTATTTGACGTTTTACATAGTTTTACTATTTAACGATACTTAGCTCATCTATTTATTTTTAGGGTTCCGTAGCCAAAATGGCAAACGATACTCTTATAGATTCGTCATGCGGCTGTCCATCTGTCCGTCTGTCACAGCCGATGTACTCAGAAACTATATATGCTTCAGTAATGAAATTTGGTGAGAGTATGTGTTGTATGAACTGCTACATAATTATGATACTATATTGTAAAAAAATAATTGGGATGGGGGCCCTCCCTAAGTACATGTAACTGAAGGTTAGAATTTTTTTTTCGATGTTCATATACGTGTGGGCTATCAATCGAATATTACACCACAAATCGTCTGCCATAGACGCTAAGGCCATGATGATCAATAGAAAGGTCTTTGAAAATGATATCAGGGTTTCTATAACAATTTTTTATTTATTTTAATTGATGTTTGATACAATAATAATTTATAGCCTACTAAGTCTGCATACATAAACACTACTACGTTTAATATAATTTATAATAGATTTGATTTTTTGTACTCGTACTTACTCCTCATTCAACAATGACTGCATTCGGAACCTTTCGTTACACGTGGTCTGATCTGACACTCACGTGGCTGATTGACTTAAAGTGGGTTTTCTGTCATGAAATCCTTTTGAACTCTAAAACATCAAAGTGATATTTCGATTTTGTTTAGTTCGTGTATAGTGTGTTAACATGATACTGGCTTTTATTGAAACCGAGGAATGCGATGCAGATTTTAGCCAAACCGTGAACATAATTCGATTCAAAATGTTAATTTTAAAAGTAATTACCTTCCTAAGTAAAGTTTATTGGGAAGCAATGGACTTAAAAAATAATCGTTATTTTCCACTTGACAACGACAGATCGTAGTCAGTCATAACGTTTAACAACTAAGCAATACACGCGTTACATTGATCGTTCGGAGGAAACAAAATTAATTGTACGGTCAATTTAATTATTTGCCAAATGTTAATACTTGACAACGATTGCTAGTAATGCGTATTATTGCCCATTTTTGTAGAAGCCCGGGTCATGGTAACACACTGTATATTCTAAGGTTTATTTTTCCGTTTCAAGGAAAGTTCGATACTCATAAATATACTACGAGTATGTTATAATATTAGGAGGTAGATGGCGCTGCTGTCACTGTAAACATAGGCTCTTTGTTTTTAATTATTTTAAAAAGGATTAAGTGCGAAAACCACACTATATCGACTGTAAACGGAAGTATTAGTGTGCGATTGTGTAGTGACATTGTTATCTAGAAATAAAGATTCCGGAAAGAAACAAAATGTGTTGTTATATGGTGACATACTGATAACTAAATATTACTACAAAATAAACACAGTGAACGGTGCTACATAGAAAAGTGACTTACTCATAGTGTTTGAACTCTAACAGCAACATATCTCATAGTAAAAAACTTATATCTAGAAAAGTGCAAAACAATTATTTATGTGAATATTTCTCTAGTGGCGGGTACCTCTATTGAATGTTACCAGTTTACCCGTCACTCGTTTCATAAAGACTACCAACAAATCACAAATTTCGTCATACTAGTTGAGTCACTCCATAGCTCAGACGGTGAACGTCGGCCCAATATAAATTGTTTGATCGTTGTGGTCGAGCGTTCAAATCCTACGGAGCTAATATTTTTTTTTTTTTATTTTTTTTTTTTTGTTTGGTATTATTTCATTCTTTTTTTTTTCTTTTTTTTTCCTACAACTACTTTTTGCCGCTGTTTCACCTACGTGCGGTAATAAAAAAAAATAATAAGATAAAGGAAGGAGAGAAGTAAAATAAAACAAAAAATGGGTGAAGGTTCGGAACTGATGGGTATTTTGAGAAGAATTCAATTAGATTTGGCCGAACAGAAAGAGAAAATTAATACCATGGAGGAAAACATCACGACGAAGATAAACACCAACATTGATGAAAAGTTTGAGCGAATGGAATCAAAAACGGCTGAACTCAGTTGTAAAATAGAACAGCAGCAAATTACTATAAATCAATTAGAAAGACAAGTTCGAAAGAAAAATATAATCTTATTTGGAGTGAACGAAACTGAGCATAGCTACGAGAGCCTACAAAAGTTGATAGTGAACATCTTTAAGGAGAAACTGAACGTCGATTGTCCGTATAACGAAATTGAAGAACTACGAAGATTGGGGAGGGCAAATGACAACAGATTGAGGCCCATCGTAATAACATTGACGACCGTAGGACGTAAAATCGAAATTCTGAAGGCAAGACGATCCTTACAAGAAACTGGCATGTACATTAAAGAGGATTATCCTCCGAGTGTCTTGCAGAAGAGGAACTAGCAAGACAGCGGGATCAAGGCAAGAGAGTGGTACTCCGATATGATAAAATAGTTACACTAAAAGAGGACAACACAAAACGCTCAAATACGGACGGAAATCGGAAAACACACAAAAGAAACTTGTCGGAATCACCTGATATTTCGGGAAAAGACAAAATAATATCCAAAAATAAGTCGAATCAGATACCGAAGAAAAACAAAACATACGATATTTTTTCATATATAAATAAAACAACGCCACACCGAATTCCGTCAAATTCCGAATAGCAATACGCACGCCGCCCTCTACCTCAAACCCCTCCAAGCTGGCTGGTCCCCGGCATTTCAATGGAGGTAAATGACCAAACCCCCCTTAATACTAATCAAAGCCATAAGAAAAGGTATCAACATATATACATTGCAAGCTTGAATGTCAGAACGCTTCTTGATGACTCCAGAGTGATAGAACTTAACTATGCAATTAAAGACATAAAATGGGATGTCATAGGGCTATGTGAAACTCGGAGAAGCTATGAAGGCCTTGAAGAATATAATGATTTTATTTTATATCATACCACGGGAACTAATGGAAACCATGGTGTTGGGTTCATCGTCAAGAAACACTTAAAAGACTGCATAATAGGATTCAAAGGCCACTCTGATCGAATAGCAAGCTTAGAACTCAAACTGTCGCCAAAAAAAGAGCTAACTATAGTCCAAGTATATGCACCAACAGAGTCGAGCAAAGACGATGAACTGGATAGATTCTACGAAACACTAGATGTAGCCATAGAAAGTATTACCACAAAACGCCTCGTAATCATGGGCGACTTAAATGCACAAATTGGAACTGCGGGTGATGGGGAAACAGTAGCATTTGGACGATATTCATTTGGTAAGAGGTCAAAACACGGCCAAAGACTGGTAGAATTCGCCTTAGAGGGAAATTATACCTTTGCCAATACCCAATTTAAATTAAAACACGACAACAAGTGGACCTGGAGATCACCAAATGGAAAACATTTTAACGAAATAGATTATATACTTACCAACCATCCTAAAGAAGTACACAACTTTGATATCATTAATTGCCTAAATTTTAACACAGACCACAGAATGATACGATGCAAATTCTACACAGGGAAACAAATAAGGAAAAACCCTGTTAAACCTTTAAAAAATTATGCTCGTAACCTACCAATACTTACCAGAGATAGTGGGCAAAACATCGAAAGAGAGTTTGACGAAGCCGTGAAAATACCAAACGATGTACAATCCCAATATAATGTTTTTGAAAAAAAAATGGAAAAACTAATACAAAATATTCCTACAGCGAGAAAAAATCGAAAGGAAAATATTAATACAGAAACACAAATGCTGCTTGAAGAAAGAAAGGAATTATACAAACAAATTCTAACGAAAGAAATAAAAAACAAAATAACCCATATTAGCAAACAGATAAATAGACAAATCACTCTAGAGAAAAACAAACACAGAAAAAATACATTTGAAAAACATATAGAACAATCAGGGGCTATAAAAACAGCGTTCAAAGAATTAAACGCGTCATCAAAATGGACAATCAACCTTATAGATAAGAACAGAAAAACTATTTCCAACCGCTTAAGCATTTTGAATGAAGCAACAAGTTTCTATGAAGACTTGTACTCTTCGAATAACTGTCCAAGCTTAGATAGTTGTATAGATCAGGACAAATACATAAATGAGGAAACATGTCCAAATTGTCTCCTGTTCGTTGCCGCCGCGATTTGGGCTCTACTTTTCACTTACGATCAGGTGGAGTGGAGCCACTTTGTTGTGCCAACATAAAAAAAAATAAAAAAAATATTAACATCAGAAATAGCGTTTGCAATTAAAACACAGAAAAATAACAAAACTCCCGGAGAAGATAATATTACAAATGAACTATTAAAATTGGTTTCTGAACTTGATTCTCTCGAACATACCGCCATATGGAAATCACTACTACAGCAAGGTGTCAATAAAAAATATGTCAAGATTCTGCACAATGTTTATACCCAAAGCTCAGCTAAAATACGCTTGGAAAAAGATGGACCTGAATTTTCAATCAAAAAAGGCGTAAGACAAGGGGATCCATTGTCACCAAAATTGTTCTCTGCGGTTCTGGAAACAATCTTTAGGAACATAGACTGGACAAACAGAGGAATCCAAATAGACGGAGCAACTTTGAGTCATTTGAGGTTTGCGGATGACATCGCAGTGTTTGCAGAAGAAGCTACCGAACTAGAAAATATGCTTAATGATCTAGCGCGAGAAAGTAAACACGTTGGACTAACACTCAACCCATCAAAAACAAAAATAGTCACAAATGGTGTTCAAGAAACTATAACAGTAAACGAGGAACGAATCGAGTACGTTGAAGAGTATTGTTACCTTGGACAATCTATCTCATTCAAAAACCTAACAGGAAAGGAGATAAATAGAAGAATCGCCATGTCTTGGAAGAGGTACTGGAGTCTTAAAGAGATTATGAAAAACAAAGAAATAAACATGAATATCAAAAGTAAATTATACAACATAGTAATATTACCCTGTCTTACATACGGTTGCCAAACGTGGTCCTTGAGAAAACAAGATGAAGCCAAATTAGCTATACACCAAAGAAAAATGGAGAGAAGTATGCTAGGTATAAAATTATCAGACAGAGTGAAGAACCAAATAATAAGAAAGAGGTCAGGAGTCACCGACATAATAGAAAAAATAAGAACTTTAAAGTGGCAATGGGCTGGACATGTATGCAGAATGGATAACAATAGGTGGACAAAAAGGCTGACAGATTGGATACCAAGAGATGGGAAACGAAAAAGGGGCAGACCACGGAAACGCTGGGAAGACATTATGCGAGAAAAATGTGGACCGACATGGAGAAGACAAGCTATGGATAGGAGCGAATGGAGGAGATTGGGGGAGGCCTACGCCACAGAGGCGACTTCCATAAATAGAGATAAGTAGGAAATTATAAAGCACAAATTTTAACTTATTTAATTTAATTGAAATCTTAAATTTTATTGAATTGTTAAAGAAATTTAATTATTTATTTTTAATGTAATGTAAATGCTAAAATACGCTTGGAAAATGTGATGAAAATGCGTGATACTAATATCTGAAATTATTTATGGTAGAATAAAGGCTATTTTTATTTATTTTATTTTTATTTATTTATGTTATAATATTATTTAACTAAAAGAAACATAAAATGGTTCGACCTTTTACGTAAAGGTATAAGACCCGTTTTATTTCTAAAATTCCAAAATTTCTACTTTTATCTTGTAATACATTCTGTCCATGACAGTGAAGCCTTTTGATCTTAGGGTACAATTAATTTCCCATAAATTATTTTGTTTGACATCTAAAAGATTTCCTTTTTGCAGACGAGGTTATTGGCCTCTAAATAAGTTTATTTAGCTTGGGTCTATTAACTTCCCGAGAGCGGTCCGTTTAGTTTTAATTGATGTAGTTTCAAGCCTGCTTTAAACGTTTTTACGATAGTCTGCTTCTAATTAGCGTACAAAAGGCTTAATGTCTATCAAATCGTGTGGGTTTACAACATGGTTCAAACTTTAAAAATTGTAATAGAGCAGATATGCTACCTAAGCATACAACAGTACATTGTGCATCAAGGGAGGTAAGTACGGAATTACTAACGAGAGTGTTAGAAGCCCGACGCCGTAGGCGGAGGGCTTTTAATGACTCGAGTTAGTATTCCGCTTACCGACCGTGATGCATATAATGTTTTTCATCACACTTGCGAACAAAAAAAGTAGTTTTAAGACAAAATATTATTCTATGACGTACAGACCTTTCTATTACTCCCTAGGGAATTTCACTTTTCTATTACTACACAATTTTCACTTTTCTATTATACAAGCAATGGTGCGCTTAGATAGCAAGATGAAAAAGGTTTTTAATGTGAAATTTGACGCAAAATCCCGTGGTGGTTTCGGGATCAAACCGTTTCGAAAGTTTAAAAATTAAATGGCTCCTCTTTCGGTCTTGTATATTATGAGTACATACCATCGCCGTCAGAAGTAAATACATTAAGTTAGTAAATACATTTAAAAAAACAATAATTATTAAAAGGAACAAATTCGTGATAAATAGCTAGGACAATCTGATGCCATTGACAAATTTAAAAATAGTAAACACATTCGTACTTTAGATGTAACAAACGTTGATTATTAATGGTATATAATAAAACAGTAATTACCTATATCCTAAACGTAAATTGTACAGCACTCTTTTCTTTCTTCACTAAGTCTCTTATAACCTCGTTCCCATTTAAATACTTTATTTCATGTTTTTACAACAATGCATTGAAAGGAAAGCAAAACGCATGCAGTAAGCCGCAGTATCAATTAGGGTACTTTGTTTGCACAAGGTCCTATATTGATAGAAGCACTAAGCATCATTTATCAATGTCATTGTTGTACAGTATGGCTAACTAATGACCATGGTTTCCATGTTCACATTTCTGACAATAAGTAAATTGATTGACCTAAGTACCTAATTGCTTCACGGCTATTAGGTTTTTCAAATATAGGTTTTTATTCTGCGATCCTTGCTAAGGAATTCCTTTTTAAATTCAGTATATTGCCTATTTCAAGATATATTGTAAATTATGCACATTCTACAAGCTCGTACGAGTAAATAACTTGAAATTCGCTTATAACACTTATGTAACTGCCGACACTCTTATGTTGAGATATTTGCTTACTATTTTGACTTATTATATTATTGCAATACTTCTTGTTAATAATACCGTTATTAAAATTATATTTTTAATATGTTTACGATGTATGAAAGCAAAATTAATAATAGTATAAACAAAAGAAAATCATCGTGATCACCAGATTAAGCATAAGACCGTCCCCTAACACAAAACTCAAAGCTGCCGATAGACATAACTGGAGTGCTTTTGTTAACTTCACTTATTTGCATAGAATTGTGTGGGTGTAAATATATACGGTACAAGTTGGAAAAGTGTGTATTATCGCGATATTGCTTGGGAAATGCCTCCGGATCCGCTGGAACTTTTTAATCTCGATCTGAATTTTCTATAAAGTCGAGAAAGCTTTAAGTTTCTTGGTTGCTTCATAAAATAATCTATACGTAATTTTATTGCCCTCTTTCTTGGGCACGTAGAACACGTTTTAACTTAAAAAGTATGCTAAACATGTTTCAATTCAAAATGGAAAAGTATTTGCTTTGATTATAAGCAAAGATGGTCAGTTTCTTACTAAAATAAGTTGTATTTTTAATACTGGCAAATCTGTATTAATATATAAGCCGGGTGCTTGTATTGCTTATTAAATTATTTTAGAAATGAACTCGTCTACAGTTAGATATTACTCATTATCTACAACCGTATCAGTTACAGAGATTACATGAATTAAGCAATGTTATTCGTCCATAAAATCCTCAGTAAACAAAAGCAACACAAACACAATGAATTAGCTTATGTATGACTTTGTAAAAACTATGACTGGGATTGTAACAAAACATTTGTACCTTGACATTAAACATCTGTTAATGTACTACCAACTTAAAGACAATAATATTTACAAAAAGCACTATCTCTGAAGTCGATTACAAGCACGAACAATGAATTCAATAAGCCACTCGGCAACAAAAGCCATAATACAACTTACCGTACAATCACCCCCACAACTATTAAACCTGGTCCCAAAATAATTCTAAAGTGAGCCGTTTTGGTCGAATAAATGACACTAGTGACCAAAATATTCGAATCTTGTGTAAATTTATTAGCAAACATATTTGTCGTTATAATTATGATCTACAATACTCGTAGCTGCCGTTGTGAATTGTGTGAATTTCATTCGATTGAAAGTCGAAGGATTCTTTAAGTATTCAAGTAGGCACAGCAACAAGCACTTTTGAATCGTCATATACAAGTAGAATAAAATAAAACCTACTTCCGGTTCTAACCCCACCCGAGAAGAAACCGGCAAAAAAATTGACTTGATTGACGCCGTAGCCTACGACAGTTGTTGATGTGTGTGTAAATACGAGGAGAAGTCTAAGAAGTTGACATATATAGCCCGTGAGAGCTACTAACAAATTTTTACAGTTAATTTAACCCTCATTAATATGAGGGAAAATCTCAGCATTTTTCCGATAGACTTAATGTCATATATATTATATAAAAGTCATCCATATGACTTTAATTAATATACTGTTTTGCGTACAAGTAGTTTTACGATGTCAGTGAGATATTTATACGATAGTAAAATATAAATGAACTGGATTAAGGTCGTGAGGCTTTGAATACAACGGCTTTATTACGTAAGAGGCGGGCGGTCAAGGCCACACCGAAGCTCAAAATTGTACAACACGGCCTGACATAGCTGCAGTCGTAGTATTTTACTTTCAGTACCGCTATCGCTATTTAACACTTTGTATGACTGATATATCGGCGCCACAGTTTCATCGCCAATTACCGATATATAAGTCACGACAAATAGAGCAATATAGATCCACCCGCACGTGCGTAAATTGCAAATTCAGTTTTGAAATTTCAGTAACGTTGTGTTTAAGTGACAGCTTTTGAATTTGACGTAGCATCAAAATCGTTAATATCGTGTCCATAATAACTGGTACCTTACCTACGTAGGTATGCAATCTTGTACATGCAACGAAACTTATGGCAGTCTTGGGCGTCATAGCAAACACTTAGGTAGGTGAACGAAGTACGTACGTAACGTAAGCAGTGAGCTTATAAATATTATATAAGGTGTAAAAAAACAATGCTGATCCGTTTTAGGATGAACTAGAAATTGGATTAGGAGTTTAATTTATAATTTGTTAGTAGTAAGGGTCACGGTCCATACAAAGTTAAGAAAAATTGTGCGCTGCGAGTTACAGTTTTGTAATTTTAACCAGAGCTAGAGGGTCTCAAAATAGTTTTTTTTAGATGTGGAGGGAAAACCAATTCCCCCCCTGAGCGCGGGGGGAGGGGGGTGAATGTGCATGCGGAAGGGTTACGATAATTTTTTTTTAACTAATTAATTAGGCCTACTATGCGTTGTTTGGTATCATTTTCGTGTAAAACAGACATGGGAAATCCATTTTGTATCATAAACATGACCAATTTTATATAAAAAAGTAGATTTTTTGGAGTAAAAGTAAAGAAGTTACCGTTTTTATTTAAATTTAAGCGTTATATAAGTATTAAAAAACAAACTTATCAAATTTAAGAAAATACTGTAAGATAGCATATTTATTGCAGTTTTTAAAAATATACACATTTTGTGGTCTTTCATACAAAATCACACTGAAAAAAAAAATTGCACCTGTCGCGTACCTCAAACAAAAACCTCGGCGTAACCTCCTCTTACCTCAAAAAAGAGACTTTTGTGCCGGCAACTGCTCGTAGATTATACATATTCTTGTACTTGTGTACCTACATATTATTGTTCATATTACAATTGTAAATATTTATTGATACGAAAATAAATTGAATATTTTCTAATCTTCTTTTTTTAAATAACCTATCTTAGGTTAACATTAAGAATTTTATTTGTTCAGATTCTATTTTTAGATTTTATCTATTAGTATAACGCCACCGCGTGTATATTATATATCTGGTCTATCTGATCATAAATATGATATATAGTATCTGATCATATGAATCGTAATGGTAATCAGTTTTACAAGTGTTATTTAGGTAACGATCTCATTACCAAAGACGATAAAGGTAAATCTCACTAACCGGGACTAAACAACTAACCCAGTTCACCCACGTTAAAAGTTTATTTCATATGGAATTTGACAATCAACTGTTAAACGTTTACTTCATATCATCATCATTACCATATCAGCCGAAAGACGTCCACTGCTGAACATATGCCTGCCCCAAAGATTGCCACAATGACCGGTCCTGCGCCACTCGCATCCAGTGAACTCCTGCGGCCTTCACTGTCCCCCTTGTAGGGGGCCTACCCACGCTGCGCCTTCCACCTGCGAGGCCGCCACTTGAGAACCTTTCCGCCGCATCGACCATCGGTTCTACGTGCAATGTGCCCCGCCCACTGTCACTTTAGTCATTTGGAGAGCTATACCGCAGAGCTATGGAACTATATATAATTTGGTTCTGCTGCGGATCGTCTCATTCCTAATGTGACCTCGCAGAGAGACTCCCACCATAGCGTGAGCGTGTGTGGCAACACACTGATCAAATATTTACATTCGTCTTCAAGCACTACGGAATATTTGGCGACAAGATGTGTAGTAGCTTCCCAAACGCTGCCCAACCGAGTCGGATTCGATGATTGACCTCTTACTCAAAGTTGGACCTACCTAACTGGGTAGTTTGTCCTAGGTATATTACCTATAGTCGTCTACACCTTCGAGTTTAGTCTCTGATTGTAACGGGAGTTTTCGTCTTATCTATGTTCATCCTAAGACCAATTCGCTCGGAGGCGCTACTGAGGTCAGCAAGCATCGTACTGAAACCTTCCAAGGTCTCAGCCAAGACCACCAAATCATCAGCGAATCAAAGGTGAGTGAGGTACTCGCCATTTATGTCGATACCCAACCTTCTCCAGTTCAGTCTTAAATATATCTTCCAGTGCAGCTGTAAACGGTTCAGGGGAAATTATACCTACTCGCCTGACTCCCCGCTGCAGTATAATACGCTTCAAACTCTGGTCTTGGAGTCGGATTGACATCGTGGCGCTTTCGTACAAACACCTCAACATTTCGACATAGCGGTAGTCTACTTGGCACCGTTGGAGAGACTGTAGTACTGCCCAGAGTTTCGATCAAATCGAAGGCCTTATCGTATCCACAAACGTTAAACAGAGAGGCAGGGGCAGGTGACAGGTTATATTCCTCGGTCTTCTGTATAACATTTACGAAACGCTAATTCGGAAACCGGCTGGAAGTCATCAAGCCTGCGTGCAAGACGATTCGTAATGACTCTTGAAAACATCTTATAGGTAAATATGGCTCGGAATTGAGATGGATCGGTAGTTCTTCAATAAGGCGTTGTCACCTTTTTTCAAGAACAGTGCCACCACTCTTCTGTTCCATGCCTAAGGCGTTCTCCCTTCCGGAGTAAAACAACTTCTGAAGGGCCGTAAGGATTGTTTTACCACCTGCCTTCAGAAGCTCATCTGTAATTCCGTCTTCCCCAGAGGCCCTGTTATTTTTGAGCTGTTCATGAGCCAATCTAATATCACATAGGCTGATGTCCGGAATATCCTTTGTATAGTGCCCGGTCAGTCACTTACTTCATAAGAAATTTATCAATTATCAAATTCCGTGTAAAATAAACGTTTAACCCGGGTTGCTTGGTTAACCCGGGTTGTGGCAATTTGCCCTAACAGACATTATGGAGCATTTTGTTTACCCGAAATTGCTAAATTCCCGTAGTAGAAATGTACTGTCAACAATAAGTCAAAGCTTCGTCCCTTTTTTGTTCGAGGTACGCGACAGGTGCAATTTTTTTTACGATTTATTTTTGCATAGAAAGTTCCAAAAAGTATATATTTTTAAAAACTACAATAAATATGCTATCTTGTAGTATTTTTTTAAATTTCATATGTTTATTTGGTCACACTTATATAACGCTTCAATCAAAATAAAAACGGTGATTATTTTACATTTATACCAATAATTCTTTTTTTATATATGAAACTCCTCATGTTTATTATCAAAAATGAATTCCCCGTGTCTGTTTTACACGAAAATGATACCAAACAATGCATAGTAGGCCTAAATATTAGGCGAAAAATTATTAAACATAACCCTTCAGTTTGCACATTCACTCCCCTCCCCCCTCGTTCAGGGGGGGAACTGGTTTTCCCTCCACATCTAAAAATTGTTATTTTTACACCCTCTAGCTCTGGTAAAAATTACAAAACTGTAACTCACAGCGCACAATTTTTTCCATTTGGACCTCTACTATAGGGACATATAAATATCAAATCATGTCATCATGTGAGCCAGGCATGCCTTACTTATTTGGATATTTTGATGATGTAAAAATACACAAATAAATCATAATGAACCTTTTCTAAGTATTTTGCATTAAATTTTTGTATGTTCTTTATACTTGAGAAATTGAACGCAGTGTCATCGTTATCACCAAACCACCAGCATATAAGTACAAATAATATCCTTTGTATGTACAGTCAAGGGCAAAAATATCTATATACTTTTTTACTTATGTCTGGAGCATTAGGTCTAAAGTTGTATACCTATATATTTTTGCCCCTGACTGTACCTATCTATACATATCATCTAAATACCTAAGTCGTTTATAAAGAACAATACAATAAATGTTCAGTAGGTTTATTAAAATAACGCTAAATATGTATTACGAGTCATACCTAAATGATTCACGATGGACAAAGGCTAAGTTAAGTACCTATTAAATTTGATTTCATACGCTTATACTCGTAAAAGCGTGTACAGTCAAGTGCAAAAATAAGTATCGAAAGAATCCGTTCATGAATATGTTACGACGTTCTTATTACACAGAATTAGAGTGCACTGGGACATATTTTTGAACGTTTTTGTATACCCCTTATTTTGTCTTCGACTGTACCTACCTATATTATGTCCAGTACCTATCGCCACTAGCGACCAGGATCTCGTCACAATAGTTCGTCCCTCTATACCTACTTAGTGTTGCTGATACATTGTTGTATGAATATCGAATCCCCGGGCCCTCGTTCCAATACTTCCCGGTTTATATGGGTACATTTGTGGATCAATAAACAATGATCATGCGATATTGGATTACAAAGTCAATATTTTTGTTTCTACATATAAACACTATAAACAGTGGATTTTTTAAAACCATTTATACAGGGTGTAAGTCTAATACGGATGAAGCTCTTAAAGGGTGTTAGTTTACGACATAATAAGTACATTCAAAGAACTTTTACTTAAAATTAGAGCAACAAAATTTTCCATACAAAATAATTCGGCGCGCAATGTAGAGCAACATACGCGAGTTAAACACTCGTTGACAGCTAATTTCAAAAGCAGATGACATAACTGCCATAACAACAATAACAAATGTTCGTACCTACATTGCTGCTCCGATAATCTTAAAAAAAATCTTAGGGATCATAATTACTTTAAAAAAACCTTGTAATCCATGATTACTCTAATGAATCCCATGCCTGGTTAAATTGATCGCCCGTATTAGATTTACACACTGTATAAGTAAGAACGTTTTTTGTTTACTTTCATAATTTATAAGCATATGTAAATACTTCTTTCGACATTCTGTTAGTTTGAAATATACTTAGAATTCTAGATCAAGTATTTTTTAATAATCAGACAGACTTAATGTGATTCATTATAATGTAAAGGTAGGTATAATGAAGGTTTCAGTAATTCCAACTAAGTTCCAGCGAGATAGAATTCTTAATACACAAGGAAAACACCCCGTATTTGATTGTGTACGGTACACATGTACGAAGCTTTCCAACTTTTACTCCGGCATAAGAGAAACAATGTTAAATTCAAACGAGACAAAATTTCCATTTATATGTTTTCTTTTTTCTCGAGCCAAACATTTATCTAAAAACATATTACAAAGTGTGCGGTCGTAGCACTCGCATTTTAAATAGAATGTCACCTACGTAATCAGTATTAAACTAATTAAATACGAAGGTACCTGTTAAATAATTGTTGTAATAGGTGTATTATTCCATGCATTCATCAGAAATAATTAAATTCAAATGTAATACGAAACCAATGTACCTAACCATTGCAATTAATCGTATTCGTATGTACCTATAGATATACTTATTTGGTTTAGTGTTGTGAAGGTAATGGTTTGTATGGACATAATATCATATAATTGATTTTAAATAGTAAATTGTAAATGTTTTACTCTGTAAATATTGTACCTAGGATACGGTAATAGTTAATGTGCCCTTAACAGGGTATCATATCTGACATTGATTTTATATGAAGTTATGATAGCATGAATAAATAGTAAATAAATAAATATTTTTGGACATCTTTACACAAATCGACCTAGTCCCACGGTAAGCTCAACTAACGATAATGAATATTAATATTAATATTAATAAATTAATATGATATGTCTAATAATATAGTGATTAAAGATGAAGGTTTTAGTATCAGTATTGTACCCGTGCGAAGCCGGGGCGGGTCGCTAGTAGAATGATCTACTCTTTCCGTTCTTATAAAAAAGAACATACAATTCTATATATACTCAGACATCTTACTGTTTATTCTCTGAGTTCTGTGGGCCAATGGAATTTCCAAGGTACACAAAAAGCCGATTATCTGGATGTCTTTCGCGCCTCAACAATGTCGGCGCATAATCACATGTGTCGGAGGCGATACACTTACACATGTACGCGAACATCGTTTGCTAAGCTTGGTAAACGATACTGTTGAGATGATGCTATATAAAATGTGTTTCAATTAATATAGTATTAGTAATCTATGAGGCTTTATCAAGACGGTCCGAAAATTCGTGATCTATTCGCGTAATGCTACCGAAAAAAAAACAACTTCAGCTTAGGAAAATAACAAGGTATAATTCATCCTTAGTTGTCTTATCTAGTAAACAACTTTCTAACCTAAAAGTACATGACTTCTATTGCAAACTGCTGTTTCCTTGATTAAAAATTAAGCAATCACTACGGATATTAATCACTACGGACAGACTGCACAAATATAGACTATTCAGGTATTTTGGTATAGGCAAATGTGGCAGTTTACAACAGAAAACGTGTACTTTTAGGTTAGAAAGTTGTTTACTTGATACGACAGCTAAGGATGAATGGACTTTAGGTACTAATATAGTCCAAAAGTTCAGTGTCGTATTTATTGACAAGCAAAGCCTTGGAACTTTGTCATTTAGAAATAACTACACAACGGAGATTACATTACATTATAGCTGGGATCTTTGGACTTCACATTATTGAGAAATTTTTCGACACATATGGATATTTCAAAAAAAATAATTATAAATTTTATTTCTTGGGCCGCATGTCTTAGACAAGTATTCATTAGTTATATAAAATTTGTCAGGCTTTATTGTCAAAACCTTTAATTAAATTTTCTTCACCTTTTCTTCCCGGACGAAATGGCAGATTCATGTTCGTATGATGAACATTGCACATGACATGATACATTATACACGTCACTTTCTAATTCCGCACGTTATGTATGAGACGTGAGGTATAATATCTCATATCGCTTTCGATAAATGGGGCCTTTTATGCCTTATGGACTCCTCTGCGGTGTTACCACACAGTCAATTGGGTATTGATCGAACGCCGTATACCCACTTGAATCGAAAATTAATGAATACTTCGTATTGCGGGCGGCTATACACCTGCAATCACAGCATGTGAGGACGGACTCATAAACAGGACAATCACAAGCGTGGAACATTGTGGAAATATGTTATCATATATTGTGTTTGTATTTCCTGTTTGATATATTAATATAGTCTGTAGCATTCCAGACAGTAGAATCGTCGGGTTTTAAACAATGGGAGGATTGTTCATCGTTAGCGCTTCAGTGATAGTTTAATTTTGATTCTAAGTATGGTACAAACAGCAACACAGCTAGGTATACACTTCAGAAATTGGAGAGAATCACACTTACAGTCACATGTCAGTTACATAGGAATGTTGAGCCACTTGGCAAAGGATGCAATTTGGTCGTGTAATATTATGGGTTCGGTATTTTTCGTTAGAAGGCACGATCGCGACATTTCCGATGGTTCCCGATGATATGTCATCGAATCTTTGTTGCGTCAAAATTTCCGTATTTGAAAACTAGTTGACATAATAAAAGTTCCTTCATCTACGAAAATTAAGAATTAGCTATCGGCCATGATTAGACGCTAGATGGCGTTGTTCCTAGTGGAAACTGGATAACGACAGTTCTTCATAGATTTGTTTAAAACCGTTTAGTAATTTAATCATGGTTTCTTCAAATCGGATGCCATGACTTATCTGACATTAATAGGCGAGGTATTTTTTCAAGTCAAGATATTTTTTACAAATAACCATGTTATCGGGCAATTTTAAATTATTTTTTTCATTGACAGAGACAAATGCTATTGCTATCTTTATTATAATTCATCAGGGTGCTTAGCCAAGTTGCCAATCGCTAGTCCTTAAACGTTAGTCGTAAGCGAAAGGCAGCTAACTGTCTTTGTCGCACTAATATGCAAGAGTGACAGAGAGGGGAAACTACGATACGCTACCAAGCGCTAGCGATTGGCAACTTGGCTAAGCATCTTGATCTCTTAGTTGACGTTAGTTGAATACTTATGTAACCTTTGTGGAAATATGGTAGATAGACGTTTGACAGTCTACCTATAATCCTTTAATCTGTCAGTAGCCATACAAATGTTTAATAGAGACTTGATAGTTTCTGGCTGAAATTCTAACTTTGAAAAAATATCTGACAGTGACAGCCGTTGAAAGGAAAATAAACAAAAATTTCTACATAGCAGCTTAGCAGTCAAATTACCGGCTCTGAAGTTAGATTGACGTCTCCAGGACTAAAGCGGATGTTATACATAACGTAACTATAATAACGTCAGCTTTCCGGAAAAATCGCGAGTTTTGTTATTACGTAACCA
>JALPQI010002246.1:0-99889 GCA_025490895.1 Thaumatotibia leucotreta
TGTTCCTGCTGTATGGGAGCGGTGAGGGGTATGTTTACATCACGTGTATAGCGAGCAAGGGGTAACATCATGTCACATCCGTTGTAATCCCTCCCGCTACCACACCGTTGGAACAGCCTCAGTGAAACCTTAGGTCTGTTACCTTGGAGTCAATGCCGATGGTCTTGTTGCACTCCTCGCAGCCGTTGGCGAAGACGCTCTCGTAGCACTTGATGCAGTATGGGTGCTCATCGCGCAGCACATAGCGCTGGCCGGTGAGCGACTCGTCGCACTGCCAGCAGCAGAAGTGACCGCTGTGCCAGTCCTTGTTCATCGCCTTGGTGTATTCGCCACTGAAAATGAGCTGTGGACAACGAAAAACTGATATGAGAATTGAGGCATTATCTCATTTTCGCATGAAGTTTATCCTTGGACATTGAAGTTTATCCTTTATAGGAATATGGATTTGAAATGACGAGGAAACAAGCAAGACAAGCTTATAATGACAATTTCTTTCTTTAAGAGTTCATCATAAAAACATTGTCGAAAATAATTAGTTATGATTGCCAAGGTGCTCTACTAATACTAAAAGGGATTAAGTATTTAGTAATATTAGTTAGGTTCGTGACTTGACCTATGCACAATTGGCTTCATAAATATGTACACAACTTAAACCCTTACCATAATGGATTAAGGTGAAGAAATGTGTTTATATTTTTGAACCTGATAACTGTCTATATTTTCTTATAAGCATATCTACCTACTTAAAAACCAAACTAAGAAGTTTTTGTTAAACACTCCTTTAGTTTCAGATACATATAATTAACAGGTTTAAAAAAAATGTGTTGTGTCTGAATCAGCGTTAGGACTGGATGAACTTCAAAAGCCTTATCAATTTATTGTGATTTTATGGATTAGTATAACATTGTAATATGCCTATAAATACCTTAAATTAGGTCGGGTATGTGAGGGTGGCCAATAGCAAACCTACGTATGTAAACATCATCATGACATCGCACTAAAGGTCGAACACGGTAATCGACACTTGGCTGCACAGACACTATCGCATCACTGAGGGTCAAGGGAGTTTGGCCACCGCACACATACCCATCGTCGTTGGTGTTGGTCGTGGTGGTCTGCTCGACCTCCGTGACTGTGACCTCGCCATCCTTAGATTCCCTACGCTTCGAGGACTTCTTGACCTTCCTGGTCTTCCTCTCGGTGGTGGTGTACTGGACTTGAACGTCTACGTCGGCCATGGCAGCAGTCGGTCTGCCTGATTACAAAAAGCGATACGACGCGGTCGCGACCCGAATTCGAATGGCGAGCACCGGTATAGGATAGCGGGAATTATTCCAGAATGTTTAGAGTCGTCGGTGGGGGGAGTTTGGGGTTTAAATTTGGAAGAGTGACGGAGAGGGCAGGTGCGCGGGCGGCTTCCGAGCGAGGCGACCCGAGAATCGCGCGTTTCCCGGAGTAACCCACCCAGGACTTGGGCTTGACAGCGATCCGGCGCGTGCGAAGCCAAGCTTCACGAGATAATTACTTCTTAATATGCTGCCAAATATTTCCATTTTTAGCATTCTCTCATAGTTTGGCAAGGCTGATGGGCGCTTAGATGCGCTTCTAGTCTATTTAGTCTTAATCAAATCAATCATGTCATATATTCCTATTTAAGCAACTGTGGTCACAATCGAACCAAGAAACTTAATTCAGCTTAGTAGTCCACAAGCATCGAAGCTTTTCACTGCCTGAAAATCAATTTAACCAAGACAAAACGAGTTCGCACACGAATCCATTAGGCATTATTTTAGTCTCAAGATTTGCTTTAGTTAAATCTGTATCGGTGTCAGTTTGATATTTGCGCGCCAGAGCACTCGAAACTGTACTTTCTAATATTTGGGTCAGTCGACAGGAGTGTAACAAGAAACTGAGCGCGACCTATTATTGGTTAACGATTACGGTTTATGCAAGGTCGGTGATGCACTGTTAAAAGTGCCGCTCCAAATGAACTTTAGGTTATAATATTTTATGGTCCGTCTCTACAGATATGTATGTACTTATTCACAATCATAGAAAATATCAAACAAACAGTAAAAGCAGTTAAGAAGCACCTTGAATCATTCCGGCACTAACAAATGTGAGTATTTTAAATTAACGAATTAATATTTTGGGATATAAATAAACACATGGGAGACAGGTACAATGCAATTCTGTCCTCTTTAAATGTTACGACGTTTAGGTACACAAGTTTAATCATGAGGAAATTATTTTTGATATCCGTTTCAAATATTTACAAAATGTCTTGTGTTGTATCCCTACGAGTTTGAAGCTTCACACGAGTTATTACCACGATACGACATATATGACTTCTACTCACACAAATAATAGGTAGATAACTACTTAAAGTTCTTAATTTACATGTGGTAACTTATTGTTAAACGAAGCAATGCGCTGGAAGCATAACCTTTCAATATTATTCTGAGTATAGGTATACATATTTTATATTACTACGGTATTCAAAAATATAAATCAGAGGGAAAAAGGATTTATGTACCGAAGCGCTTACTTCGTGCCCTCAGTAAGAGCGATGTAAACATGTTATTAGAGAGGTTTTGAGGGGAAGTTTCGCAAAGGGCAATCTGTTCCCATTCATCCACTTCACATTTCCTTCAAGTCCAACTTGAAGAGCATTCTTTTTGGATATGAAAACTGTTATTACCTACACAATTTTTGTTTATTATGCTGTGCGACTTATGTAAGTATAAGGCCTGATTTTCGATTCCCCAAATAAAAGTACTAGTATCATTAATTAAAATGATTACAGTCCTTTTCACCACTCATGAGAAAAACAGGGCAGAACTAAAATTAGGTTTATGAGACCGGAATTATCCTGAATAACTTATCACATTACATAATACATAATATGAAAAGAGAGATATCTTAAGAAAATCCAAATTGCTCTGCAGAAACTTGATCTTTGAGATAGCCAGACGGAAACAGCTACGCAACCGATGCAAAAGTGCAAATAGCAGCGCAAATAAACAGACATCAAAAGTGAGTCTGACCAGGTGGTCCCTTAGAATTCCCGCGTGTAGGAGGCACATGAATGAAAACGCTTAGGCGAGTCGTTTGCGATTACGTGCGTTTGTGTGTAGTGGGCACAAAGCCTACTGTTGTTTCGCCCACTGAAAACTAAAAAGATTTTTCGTGAATCAAGAGAGGGGTAGCCACGGGCTACATTATAGCTGGCATTATATTGTTTCCTTACACTTTGCCGACCTGGTAGTTGAGCCTTTTGTAATAGAGGTGAACCGAGAAGTCACATGTAGATTGTGAGTTCATATGCTAAGTGAACGCGCTAACTATATGAAGATTCCACGAAAATAATACGTCTGGTCTATTTTTGAAAAATCGAATCTTAATCTTAAAATGTACACCACGCAATAATGTAGTACAGCCGAGCCAATGGCATAGTCACAATCTGTTATACCTACACTCGAGATAAAATAATTTTTCATACAAAACTCTGCAGACGAACTAATTTCAAAATTTTCCTATTAATTATGATTGGTTTTTCTTAATAATCTAATCCTAATAGTTTAACTTTCAAATCTGAACATGAGTGTGAAATTCTGAACGTTAAATTATTTTGAACGATTCCAATGATAGCTAAGCAATTTTTAGAGACAATTTTAGGATCAGTGTGTCTATGTGTATCCTGCTCGCACTCGAGTATTGGCACGAGCGAGACGGATAAAAAATAAATGCGCGTTAATAACGTCGCGGCAGCTCATGGTACGGCTAGAGGATTGTATAGGCACTGGTACGAATAACTTATTTTTTGATGTTCGAAAAAGCAAATTGAGTTATGTTGTCAAAGTCGTAAAAATAGGTATAACGGTTTGCTAAATTGTTCCAATAATAACTGAACATGTGTTTTCTCTCATCGTAAAACTTTGTTAAAAGGGCAAACCATTACATAAATATTTGGCATTTGATAAAACGTAGATTCGGAGAACTCCCATAAAAAGTAATTGTGTGGAATAAACTATGTACCTCGTACCTATTTTAACTAAAGTCGCCGTCAGTAGAAGTTACGATCAATGCAAACAAACCGTTCAAATACAAATCTATAATCTAGTACTATTTTACTGTTTTAATTATTTAGGATAATTATTATTAATTATAACACATGGATTTATTAATACCTATTTGATGACGTAGATTGTATGTTAAATACACTTTGAAAATATGGATTGTGTACATTGTTCGCAACTTCTATTGAAGGCGACTTTAACCGAGTTATTGATATAAGATACTAGTTCTTCGAACAAAACAGTCGATGGTTTAATATCTTGGCAAGTTTTCCTCATTATCGTGTAGTATGTTACCACCGAAATAGAAAGTCCAAGAAACTCAGGGTAGGCATATGAAAATAAAATTGTTGCTGAGATTAATTTACTATGGACAATTGTACATAGTCAGCCGGTGCTGATATATATCGTTAATGTTGAATTCTAACGTTTTAGTGGTTTTACATCTTAGAGTAAATATAAATATAAGACCAATGTGACTAATAGTCTTAAAATAATTCCTTGTTTTTAACGTGTCTCTGGGAGCCGTGGCAATGGAAAAAGAAATGATATTATGAATAATCTAAAGAGAATATCAATTTTGAGATAGCTGATCTGATCATAATAGGGGACCCAACTTTACAGAAAACTGCAGCCACGCGTTAAGTACTCGTAGACCCTACTAGTGTTACATTCCTGCTTAGGTATTTAGTGAGATTGTTAGCGCTCAGAGAGTATTACGAGAACATCAGTTGATAATATACCTTTTACGCCGAATGGTTATACTGTCCACAGTATATATTATACTGTGGACATTGCAGAAGTTAAGGTTAAAAAAGCTTAACTGTTTGATCTTGCAATCCGCATAAAACTACTAATATTTCCTATTGATCCGAGAAAAAAGACGTTTGTTTTAAATCAATGCATGATCCCGTATTGAAACAAATACGTAATTAGTAATCACTATGATATTTGTCGAATTAATTTTCAAATTTACAGAGACATTGTACTTAAACAAACAGACTGAAGGCCACCCGTATTTTTTTTCCATGGTAGCTAAACATGGAAAAACAACCATCTGACCAATCATAAATTCTATCTAGGTATAGAGTTTACCAAGTTTTTAATTTAGACCTCTTTTAACCCCCACTAAGTCTCGTCCACACTTTATCAGAGTAAAAATAAGCTGCAACGGCCAAGACCTTGCGCGCGTCGAGACATCGACCGCTGAAGGCTGCTGCCGTCGGAAGCACGGAACTTGTCTGTTGTGAGCGGAACACGATGCTTCTATTGTACGTACTAGGGCATGCAATCCCGGGATTCAAATTTATGCAATAACGGGATTTTATGTTGTCAAATCCCGTAATTGTATACATATTAATCCCGGGATTGCATGGCATGGCCTACTAGGTACCACGCAGCTCCTGCATGGGTCGATTGCAAAAAATATACATGATTGAAGGCTTTAATGAAATAAAATTTAACGACACATTTTCGTGTTACGAAGTTACTAATTTATGTATGACTAACTTTCATAACACTATGGACACGATCGTGATTTTTGTTTTCGTTAAGCCCTTATTTTTTTTTTGTAGGTAATCGAACCTATTAACGTTTTAAGTAACGTGTCGAAACTGTCGAATTACACAACAAATACGAACAAATAGTAAAAAGTAGGATAAAATAGATATTTAAGGGGGCTCCCATACAAAAAAAGTGGTTTATTTTACGATAAACTGATAATGCTATCCTTCGTATGCGAGTCCGACTCGCATTTGGCCAGTTTTTCACCAGCTTTAGATAATCACAGTCATCGCTATTATGGGGTTGCCTTGGCAGTAAAGTAAACTTTGTATGTACTTAATATACAGAGTAGTTTACGCAGACGCTAATGATTTCTCCGGCGACAAACACATTGTAACGATAGTGTTTATTATAGCTATAAACAAGACATGGAAGTAGCACGCCATACAAAATTAAGCCTATCAAAAACGGTCCTGAAATTTTGTTGACAGGTGTCACCTCTGCTCATTAACTTCACACTTGTGGATTTCTGTGTAAGCACAATCCTCTATATAAACGTAGTCGTGATTGGTCCATCAAAGTTTTGATTGGCTTTTGTTCTATTTGAATTCGTCAAAGACGCTGACAGGCGCTGTGTTATGAAAAGCGCTATATCCAGTCCGGCCTACCGCTACCGCGGCACAATTGTAGTTTTTGGGGGTATTTTTGAGCTCAGGTTAGACGCCCATATTTATATAGGTATACTGTTTACTCTACTGACTTATAGCATGTTAGCCCACGGTAATAGAATAAGATTTAGCGCAGTGCTGCTTGTTGATTGTCTTGGCTGCAAATACTGGCTCGCAAGAACAAGGTTCTCGGAACTTGTACGAAATATGATTTAATGTGTTGTCCATTTGATTAGTTATTGATATGATATGACTTCGACTTGTATATTATATGGTATGGCAACATTAGCCTACATAGTTGTAAACAAAGAGCTCCGTATTATATTTAATTGCAAAATTGAAATCAAGGCAGTGAAAGTAATCTAAATGTATTCGTGGTTAAGCTACTAACCTTTGTTAGGTTATCCTCCACTCAATCCGTAAAAAAAGGTGTAGAAGAGCACTCAAGCAATTCGGTAAGATCTTCATCTTTAGCCGTTAAACAACAAATCTGCTTCAAAAATAGAAAACTAACGGGACTTCGGCGATAACTCCAATAATTAACAACAGCTGATTGGGTGCGCGAGGCGCACGATTCGATACTGACACTGACAGTTGACACTTGACGTAAACGCAAGTGTTGCCGCTCCATAAAGTAAATCGCATACGATTTATCATCTCAAGCGTGCGCTACGTTCCATTTCACGCACATGAATATAGAGAAGCGCTCAAAAACTTCGAATATATTTATTATTTTTATTTGGCTGACAAAATGACATTTAAATGCGCCGGCTGCGAAGACCTAATAGAAAGTAATAGTATGTTTATGAAATGTCGAACATGTCAACTATATTTTGACCTACTCTGCGCAAATATAGCAGAGGAGGTATTTCCTACGCTTCCTGCTGATTTTATTGAGAGTTGGATATGTTTCGCATGCCGCAGCAAGCTGCCTAAAGGTGATAACACGAATACACCTGTGCGTATGCTAGAGCGTTCCTATTCAACCACACTCAATGAAACAATTATTAATGAAAAAAACTCCGAAGACTCTGCTGTACGAGTGGCTGGCAGCGATTGTGCTCCTACTTTGGTCTCCGATAATGTCTCCTTTCGTCCACCCTTAAGGCATAGGCAACTCTGCAAGCCGTTGAGTGATATACCAACTGACTCCATTCGCGCAGTAATCATTGAAGAATTTGAGACCAAAATAAACAAGTCCATCACTACTATTGTAAATCAGATTATTGCGGAGCAGAATGGAGTCTCCCTCACGGAGTACGACAATCTGCTACAGCCTCTTAAGAGAGAGATATCTCAGTTGAAGGAGAGAGTAGCATATCTCGAGAAACAACTATTTCAACAACAGGACATTCTGAATAAGCAAAGTACCGCTGGGAAAACGGAGGACCAGCCGTCGTCTTTCCAGAGAAATAAACCCCTGGCTGTAACTAGTACGCCTAAGGGCTCAAAACAATGTAAGAGATCTCCTTCAGCCCCTAAAACTGCTCAAGTGAACTCAGATGATGGTTGTAAACAGCGCGAGGCATTACAATCAAAGAGTCCCAGTGTCGCCGCTGCACAAGACGTGTATACGGTCTCCTTAACGTCCACTTATACACATGAAGATACTCACATGGTAGAGCCAGCGCTTTCAAAATCAGACAACGATGGCGGCCGTGAAGTAGAAGCGGAGAGTGAACTTTGGCAAAAGGTTACTTATAAACGACATCGGACCGATAATCTACAACAGGAACGTGCCAAGACCAATCCAAGACCTAGGCATTTGGAACTGGCATCGTCTTCGCAACTCGAGCTACCCGACCGCCTACAAACTACTGTGACGATGCAAAGTAGAAACTCTACCGATGCGGCGTTATCCTGTAAAGACGTTGCGCAAGATGTCCCTAGGCACAAGTCGTTTCCTTCTCGACACATTGTTAAAGGCATTGGACAAAGTAACAAGCTTCAAACTGTTGAGAGAAACATGAAGATCCATGCCTGCTTCTTCAAGCCCGACACGACTGCTGAACTCATTGAGAGTCATATGAAAGAAATAAGCCCGACAAACAGTTTTAAAGTGCTAAAGCTAAAATTACGGCACGAAAGATATGCTTCTTTTATTCTATCTGTGCCCGAAAGCCTCCAGGAGTTGTTTATGTCTGCTGAGGCTTGGCCAATTGGTACTCAAGTTAGTGAATGGTTTCAGCGACCCGCCGGGAGTGCTCCTCGAAGACGCCGCCACCCCGCCCCCGGTCGAAGAACAAGCACGAAGGGTGACGAGACCACAATCGCAACCACACAACAAAAATAAAGGTACCTCCACGCTTCACATAATTTACCAAAACGTTCGTGGCTTGAAGACTAAGCTAAAGTTCTGGCGCCATAATGCCGCACTCGCCCAGGTGGACCTTATTGCTGTCACTGAGACATATCTGGACTCGTCAATCGGTGACCCTGAAGTGGTACCATATGGTTGGTCATTGCTTCGACGGGATCGAGGTTCAAGAGGAGGTGGTGTACTGTTGGCTGCGCGACCCGGCATCGTCCTTCATCGAAGAACGGATTTGGAGACGCCGTGCGGGGAAGACCTGTGGGCCTCGGCAACAGTCAACGGCTGTAATTACCTAATATGTGTTGTGTACATCAAACCCAGTGCAGTTGATTCTGATTACATGACATTTTTGTGCAAAGTCGAGGACACTTCGACCGTAACTAAAAATGTTAACTTTGTGATATTAGGTGACATAAATCTAAATAGTGCTAGTCTAAATGTAAATAATTATATGAATTACTTTTTGACATTTTGTAAGCTTTTCGATTATAATGACATTGTGAATGGCAAAGGTAGTAAGTTGGATGTCGTGTTAGTTTCGGAATGCTTGGGCACAGTGAGAGTATGTTCAGCGTGTGAAGGCTTGGTGGAGCATGCTGACGTTTACCATCCGCCTCTAGATGTCACCATTTGTCCAATTCGATCCAACAAGACTGTTCTGATGGAGCCTAGCAACATTGACCCAGCTACCGACTGGAATTTTATTAAGGCTGACTTTCCTTTGTTATATGATCTTGTTTCTAAGGTTGATTGGAGCCCTGTCCTGGACGAGAATTGTGTAAATAAGGCAGTTGAGAAATTATATTCCTTGTTGTACAACTGTTTTGACTCTTGTGTCCCAAAAAAGTTCCGTAGTGGGAAACGGTCTAGGGTGTATCCGACTTGGTTTTCCAGCGACATTATACAGGATCTTAAGATTAAAGGCGCACTGCATAAGGAATGGAAGATCTCTCGCGATATGTCCGTGTATAGGCAGTATTGCGATATGAGAGCAAGTTTAAAGAGCAGAGTTTCTTCTGCGTATAATGCGTACATCGAAGTTATCCAACGTCAGATCAAAACGAATCCTAAAACTTTCTGGAATCACATCTCAAACTTGCGGGCGAAAGGCGGCTTTGAACCCACTGTCACACGTGGCGGTCAATCGTTCAGTGGGCGAGCAGCCGCAGCTGCGTTTGCAACATATTTCAGCAGCGTGTTTCTTTCCCATGTGCCTCAGCTGGATGCCGATCGAGCAGGTTCCGTTACGAGTGACCAGTTAATAAATATTCAGAGTTTTTCGAGTGCCGATGTTGGTATCGCGATTGGGAAACTGAAACCAAACAGTGCTATTGGTCCAGATAATGTGCCTCCTTTCGTTATAAAAGCCTTTAAAACTCAGCTCACTTCCCCTTTGGTCCATATTTTCAATATGGCTCTCAGAGCCGGCACATACCCTGATCGCTGGAAGACCTCACGGGTGAGCCCAATTTTAAAATCAGGGTCCAAGTCGGAGGTTGAAAACTATCGTCCTATAGCAATTCTAAGTTCCTTTGCCAAGGTTTTTGAGAGTGCTATACATTCAAAATTAAATGAGCAGATAGATCCATTTCTCGATGATGCTCAACATGGGTTCAGGAAGGGTCGCTCTGTCAACACTAATCTTTTGACACTCGTGGACCACATCTCAAAGAAATTGGATCAGGGGTACCAAGTTGATGTGGCTTATCTGGACTTCAGGAAAGCGTTTGATCAAGTGGATAATGACGTTTTGCTGGAGAAACTTTCTGCGATGGGTTTTTCTCCATCACTTCTGCGACTTTTTGCAAGCTACCTTAAAAATCGCAGACAATTTGTTCGCCTTGGATGCTTCGATTCGGACTCGTACCATACTAAGTCTGGGGTTAGCCAGGGATCTCTTTTGGGCCCTTTTCTTTTCACAATTATGGTAAACGATCTCGCCAGGTGCATGAAAGATGGTAGGCTCTTGATGTATGCCGACGACGTTAAGATAGTTCTGGATATTAAGGATCCGCATGATTGCCACAATATGCAACATTGTTTGGATGCAATACACGCTTGGAGTATATCAAATCGTCTTTACCTAAATACTTCAAAGTGCTACATTATGAGTTTCACCCGGTCAAGGCAGCCAGTGGTGGGAAATTATCATCTCAACAGTGTGCCGTTGTCACGAACTCAAGCAATGAAAGACCTTGGAGTGATGTTTGATCCTGGGCTGACGTTTCATGATCATATGCGCACGCTGTCAGCGGAGGGTTTTAAACGTCTCGGGTTTGTATTCCGGAATAGTAAGGATTTCACAAACATTGGTGCTATCAAGCTCTTATATTCTGCTCTCGTAAGGTCCAAATTGGAGGCTAGCGCGTGTGTGTGGAATCCTTACGAATCCACCTATGCCCTTATGTTGGAGAAGGTTCAAAAGTGTTTCTTACGTTTCCTGTTTAAAAAACTGCACGGATATTATCCTTTTTTATATCCCACTGCTTTTTTGCAAGGCACTCTTGGGTATAATTCTTTGGCCACGCGCAGATTATTCGATCAGATAATAACCACATTGCGTATCCTGCGTGGTAGGCTGGACTGCCCTGTTCTGCTGGGAGAGGTCTGTCGCCTGTTCGTGCCCGACGACCGCGCCAAGTTCCGGCCGGCGCGGTTGCGCCTGTTCGCAGCGCCGCCCGCGCGCACGGTGGCGCGGCGAAACTCTCCAGTGTGTCGCGCACTACATGCGCTTAATAGACTCGACGCTGAACAGCAACTCTCCTGTGATGTGTTTGCGGATGGCTGGATGGTTGTTGAAAGAGAATGTTTAAAATTAAGTGAAATGTTAACTTGATTATTATTATTATTTTTTATTTCCTGACTTCATAAATTGTATTTTTGTATTTAGTTATTAATATTATGTAAAAATTGTAATGACTTAGGATTTTCCTGTAATGTTACAGTTTTTAATACAAATAAAAATTGAAATTGAAATTGAAAAAATTATGCCTGTATCATGCCATCTTCGAAAACACATTGCGTAAAATACTTAAATACATAAAACTTTGATATTTCAATTATCAAAAGTAGAGGAGTTGCCTGATTTGCTATACCTACTATTTTGACATACGTCGACATTTGTATCAATATTTTTCATGTCAATTGTCTTTTAAGATAAAAATTATACATATTGTATCAGCAGTGGTCCAGCAGTCCAGATTTTTTTTCAGCATCGACTTAGATATACCTAGGTATATTATGTCTCTTTTTGATCTAACGGTTGATTTACTTAGTTACTGTGCTTATTATCGTCTAGTCTGACATTTGCACATTTTTCTTTATCAAACTATATTTTAGTAACATGATAATCGAAATCAATAAAATCACTAACTTGTGATTAAGTATAACACTTTTATTTACCACACACTCCAAAATAGTTGACCATAAATTTAGACGAATAAACATGTCACTTCTGAAGCATCAATGAATTATTACAATGAGCAGATCGCGCGTAGGTGCGAGAACGATATTTTTCGGGAGGACACTTAATCACTTTATCGTTTGGAAAATTGTATTTTTCCACTTGCGAATTTCCGTTGCTAGAATATCGATGCTGTTTTCTTCTGGGAAATTTTTGGAGGAAAATTTTGATCCTTATAGCTGGAACTCGGTCGAGATTATAATATTGTAATTGATGTAATTTTCGGACAACCGCACTATGTTTATAAGAGCAGGGATTCTATCGGTGGATTATATACATAGGTACACATATGAAATATTAATTATTCTGTCATGTCATTTTCTTACCTATAAATAAAGGTATCGTATTACTTATGCTTGGAGCACGCATTAATGATTTTGTTTTTGTGAATAACAATAAAGAGAAGTTGCCGGAGTAGCATTATGACGTAGAGTCAGATTTAAGTAATACGGTCGTGTATCGCGTAGGTAATAGAACAACTAAAATCTTCGCTTAAAATTTTGATAGGCTTAGCTATTCGTTGTTCCTATTTTCTGTTAAAAACCTATGATACGAGATTGGTTTTAACTCGTCAGATGGAACTTTTATTTATGGAGGTTTGAAAGATGCAGCTTTCGGTTTAAAGAAACTTTATTGTCTAAGAAATTACAGAAATTTCACTTACAAGACAATTTATAAAATGATATCTTAAAAATAATTACAAGTTAGGTACGCAATAAACAAGCACGTGTGATTATGTTTAACAATAAACAGTTGCATTATTATAACTAATGATATAATGATACAATAATATTAAATAGAAAAATCGACCCTATGCCGTTATCAAAAGGTTTATTTATCATTGGCCACTAATAGGAACTTACGACGAAGTTATGAATTTGTGTAACTTGTTTACTCTGTTTGCAGGGCCAGTTAAACGAGATTTTTAAGCAATAGTTAATTAACGGTTACTGATATATCCTTTTTGGAGTATTAGTTAAGTGTTAGTTAAGGAACTAGTTACAATCTGAGTTATTAGGTATGATATTATAGTATATTTTTTATTGTATTTTATGTGAATTCGTTTATTAATGTTTTTTTATTTATTTACCAAGAATATTTAGATAGTAGGTAAGTAGTTTTTGTTTTATTTATTTTTTTACATTACAGGCTAATTAGTATTATTAAGTATATATGTATATATTTACGATTTTAGTTTTTTATGTGATATTATTTATGACATGTGATTTTAATTTGTTTTTGAATTTGTTAAACGGTTTGATATCTTTCAGAGTTTTAGGTAAGTTGTTATATAATTTAGCGCCATCATACATCAAATTTCGGTTTCCGTATCTGGTTCTAGGGAATCGTAACGCTAAGTGATCCGCGTTTCTAAGTTTCATTCTTTGATGTTTACTTTTAGTGTTAAAGGTGATTTCGGAATGTATTGAACCATCCAGTATTTTACGGATTAAGATACATGTCTTATATACATATATTTGTTTTAAATTCATGAGACCCGTTTTTTGATAAAGTGTTTTTGTAGGTGTTAAATAGTCATAGTTGAATAGTATCTTAATAACTTTGTTTTGAGCAATTTGGAGATCTTTGAGGTTGGATGGTGCTGCATTGCCCCAGATTTCTACAAGATATTCTAAGTGGGGTTTAATTAGGGCATTATAGATATTAATACGAACTTGTTTTGGAAGACAATTTGAAATGTTGCGCATAGCAGCTGTTAGTGACGTTATTTTAGGTTTTGTTTTAGCTATGTGCGCTTTCCACGTGAGTTGACTGTCAAGAATCAAGCCGAGATATTTTTCGTGGTTTTTCCTTTCTATCAGTTCGCCATTTATATACAGGTTTAGATTTGGTTCAAGTTTTTTATTTTTAGCTGAAAAGACAACATAGCATGTTTTAGCAGCATTAATAGTTAATAAATTACTTTGGAACCAGCTAAAAAGTAGGTCTAGGTCTTTCTGGGCCTGTTGAATTATATTGGAGAGCGAGGATCCAAAATAAAACAGACAAGTGTCATCCGCGTACAAGGTTAAATGGCCCTGAAGTCCTGCTTCATGTAAGTTGTTAATATATGTTAGAAAAAGCAATGGACCAATTATAGAACCTTGTGGTACGCCACAATTTATAGGCAGAGGCGAACTTTCGTACTGGCCTAGCTTAACTATTTGACGTCTATTTGTGAGATATGACTCAAAAATACTGTATGCCTTGTTTTGTATACCGATTTGTTTTAATTTGCTTAAAAGCAGAGGGTGGCTGACTGTGTCGAACGCCTTTTTGAGGTCGACAAAAACACCTAATGCGATATTTTTTGAGTCTATGTTTTTTTTAAGTTCGGTGACAAGGTCTATAGTAGCAGAAGATGTATTACTTTTTTGTCGGAAACCGTACTGTCTTTTAAATAAAAATTGAATGGAATCTAGATAGTAAGATAGTCTATTATGAATTATTCTTTCGAAAATTTTTGAGATTGTTGGTAAGACGGAAATTGGGCGGTAATTTCCAGGCTCCATTTTCGACCCAGACTTGTATATTGGTGAGACTTTTGCGATTTTGAGGGAGTCCGGAAACTCGCCATTACTGAAACAGGTGTTTATACAATCTGTTAGTTCATTTACTATGGAATTCTTTATACATTTTAGAGTTTTTGTATTAATACCGTCTACTCCACTACTTACATTTGAGTCTAGGCTAGATATGATCTTTGATACCTCGTCAACTGAGGTTGGTTTTAGCTGTTGTAACTCAGTTGTACAGTTAGCATTTACATTTAATGATACATTATTTGTTTGCCTGAATCGGGTTGGGATTTTGTTACATAAGTTAAAGCCAATAGTTGTAAAATATTCATTGAAACATTCGCAAATATGTTGCGGGTCTGTAATTATTTTATCATGATACTGGAGTTTAGAAGGTATATAATTTGATTTTATTTTATTTTTGGATAGCGCATTTATAAGACTCCACATTTTTTTCGGATCATTTTTGCACTTCGAAAAAACGTTATAATAATAATCTTTTTTTGCTTTAGTAATATTGACAGTTAATTTGTTTCGTTCCTGTATAAATTTCCTTCGTATTTCTTCGTTATTAGGTTCTTTTCTCAGTTTTCGCCGTAGTTTATCCCTTGTATTTATCGCCGAGATGATAGTTTGGTTAATCCAGTCTTCTTTAGGTAGGTTCAATATTTTAGTTTTCACAATCTTCGACCGTTCTATAGCCTTCTTTATTTGCTGTTCTAGTCCAGAGTAAGTATGATATGTGTTCTTAAAGTTTTCATCCACCATTATCTTTTCAAGTTTATTATAGTCCACTGCGTCATATTTTATTTTGTTTTTTCGTTTTGGACACCTTTTTAAAAGCTCTAGGTAAATATGTTTGTGATCTGACATTGCGGAATCTATGATATGGAAATTAAAATTATCTTCTAATAGGTTAGTATAGACATGGTCTAGAATCGTCTTGCATGTTGTCGCCTCACGTGTGCAGTATTCTTCATCTATATTATTTAGGATAGAGTAACCAGATTCTTCGACTGTAGAAATATATTGGGTTGTTGTTTGGTCACGTGCCAGAAGGTTAATGTTGAAGTCGCCAAATACGATTGATCTTTTGTTGAGATTGAGCTGTTGCTCAAACGTAGTTAAAAATTCGGTTAAGTTTGTTCTACCGGGCCTGTATATCACTCCAACATTTATGTTAAGTTTAGTTAATGACACCCATAGGTAATTGTTTCCTCCTGAGTATTGTTCAAAAGTTGGGATGTGATCTATACTGTTGTGGATAAATATTGATACACCACCACCTATTGTGTCAGTTCTTGTATTAAAGTAATGCGAGTATCCTGGTAGTTGTAGCAGTTTGCCTTCATCTTCTGTTTTAATCCAGGTTTCGGTAAGCAGAATCAAGTGTGTTGTTTTTGGAATGCATTTTAAAATGCACTGGAGCTCGTCGAACTTTCCTGGTGTAATTATGCTTCGCACATTAGCATAAAGGAAATTGAGAGAAAATGTACTAGAGGATATTTGTTGATATTTGTCGAGTTTAAAATAGTTTACTTTCTCGCATTCGGTTAGTGTGGCGCCATAGGTATTTATGGATGATGAAGTTTGAGGGGCCGTCAGTTTTTTGGCGCTTGTGATATAATCGTCGGGTTACCTTTAATATATTTTATGATGAGATTTTGTTCACCGTTTCTCTGACGCTGTGATAATTCTTCCCGAAGGCACTTTAAATATTGTTGTTGCTTGTAGGTCTGATCTGCATATATTTTTATTCCAGTTTTTATGTTACTTTTTTTGCGTAAAATGTTTATGGCCATTTTGTCGGTTTCAAAACAGACTTTAATCGGACGGCTTGTCTTGTCACTGGTTTGTCTGCCAATTCTATATATTTGATTATTGATAAGTACGAAATCAACAGCGCGCATTTAACCAAATCAAAGATTTTCTGGATAAGCCGGCAGTAAGTGTAGACATATCATTTTTATGACAGAATTCATGTTTTTATTCTGTAGAATTTGGTTTATTCAAAGGGAGACCCAACTTACGGCTTGTTTTACACTCCCATATCCGTCAGGTAAAGTTTTCCTTTACCTGATAGACATATTTTATTCGGAAATGGTGAAACAGGGTCTTAGGCTGTTGTCATAATTCTACTCAGGACATCGAAAATCCTAAATTTCCAGCATCTGTCTCTGTCACCTTCGGAAGATGCTTGAAATTTCCAATTTTCGAAGTTCCTTAGTGCATTCCTTAGTTCATCTACGTAATGCGTTGCGTGATTAGCAAAGCGTGATCGGGCTTGTTTACGTTCGTGGGAGGAGTCATGGTCGCTGAATCCTAATAAAAGCTAGACGGCTCGTGTGCAAAGCTTCTCATTGTTATCTACAACACGGTCGACATTAATAAATTCACTAGCGTAATCTACGAAGATTTACAATTATATATCTTCAATCGGTGTGAAGATTTACAATTATAATTATATCACTGCATTAACTTCGGTTTCAAAATTTTCGCCCTGGACTATATAAACTTCGTGGCTTTGCCGTATTCGGGTCGAAAAGCTCTATATATGATGTTAGTATAAAATATGAATTCGTTTCATGTTTTTTGCCTTACTGCCGTAGCTGTCAGAAAACTTCGTTACTTTGATATTGAAACGTTAAAAGTGAACATGGGGGCACTCAGGCACTGCTCAGTATTTTGACAAACTAACGGTTAATCGAAGGTACCATTAAATACCCTACGCAAGATGCATTTGATGGACATTTAAAACGTTTCTTTCGGGGCGTTCTAAGATGTTGAAGTTGAATACAAAACAGAAAAATAAAATAGTATCTTGTAATATTGGTTTAAACTTTCACGCTTATCACTCATATTTTAAAGACAAACGGGTCTTAATCGCGTAAACTTACGATTAATTATATCCTTATTAATTATTTACGTTTGTCTTTAAAATATGAGTATCTTGTAAGCTGTAACTTTTCGGGTTTGTAGAGTAACCCGAATGAGAAAAGTCTTAGTAGCCTGACACGGGCATTGATACAGTACCTACCTAATACCTATTCACTAGTACGTTATTTAAGTACCTATCGTAGCATCAGTTTATGTATTGATCAGCGTCGTAAAAGCACATTGCAAAAATTTGTTTTGAATGCCTACATTACTTATTAGTTATCGCTTTGTCAGCAAAAATATGTATAGTATAAAAAATATTGATTGATTTCAGAAAAATTGTTCTATCATACTTTTCACTAAGCTTTAGAACTAACAAGCTAATTTCGAATCTAGCGAAAACATTTTGAGCTAGTTGTAACGCTAGGTAGTTCCCAATTATTCGCTCGTCCACATTTACCTCACCTATTGAGTTTGGCTCGGCAACACTCAGATCTAATTTTACTTGACCGTTTCCCCGGTAGAAATAGAAATGAAAGGGGAGTATGCTCTGATTTATAGTTTTTACGTGTGAAGTGGAAGTGTCGTGTTAACTTTAGCAGCCATTCAATCAGTGCTCTTCTGACTACCGTCAACTCGGGTTACTTTAGCCCTAGAGGGTAACATTGTCCATCAAAAATATTTAACCTGTTTGAAGTTATGCGACAGTATAGAAAACAACAATAACTGAGTAGGAACTAATTATTGTAAATAAATGTCCTTATGCATATTATATAACGGTTTTCGTTTGACTATTATCAGTTTTGTTTTATTTATTGGTACTAATTTAAATTAATTTATTTTTCGACAGTTTGACATGTGATATGTTATATAGTACGTAGGTACATTATCAGACATGTGTATTTTGCTGATCTATTTCGAACTATTTTGTATCTAAATCTTAATTGTGGATTTAATCAGTGGCTATAAAGTTATGTTTTAATTTTTCAATTATATTTTTATGACATCCGCTTGTTTCAAATAAATGAATTTTATTAATTGTTTATTTATATTGGAGTTTTAATCTTTTTTGGCTCGATAAATTCTGTTGAATCTGCATTGGACATCCCATACTATGGAAAACATGTCCAAAATATCTATGGAATAATATTAATTATCTTCAAGTATTGCTACAAATGAAACGCTTCTTCAAATATTTCAATATACTCCATCTAGATCCAGATCCGTAAGAAAAAGCTTATACAAACCAAGATCTACGATAAGCGAAACTAGACACCTATACTCAACCCAACAGCAGAAACGAAAGCCTGGCTAATTATATCCCATTTATTACGGCTCCTTCCGTAAGTGATACTCGACTGGCGGTTTTGTTGTTGTAACATTACTGTTTTGCCAACAATAGCTTTATCGCCACCGCAACCCGCAAAAGAATAATGTTTCTTTACATCTGTTTGTTTCCAACGGAGTGCAGCGTATTTTTCTGGGCTTCAACTTGAGTTCGACATTTGAATTTATGGTTTTAATGCCGACGGATATTCACATCGATTGCAATGAATTTGGCGTTAAATTTTACATCTTTTTATAAATGTTTTATTTACTTAATTGAGCCGCTACAAAACTGTATGTTAGACACGAATATAAGTTATTTGACGATTTTACGATGGCTTAGTTAATGATGATGGTGCGAATACTTTAAGTACGTAACATGAAAATGCTACTGCATTTTTATTTGAGACATGAATGAAAATCGTAGAAAATAATGATGCGAATACTTTAAGTACCTAAAATGAAAATACTAGTGCCTTTTCATTTGACAAATAAATGAAAATGGTAGTGGATTAAAAATATGTTCAAACATATTCCAGTATATCTACGTGATCCTAATCACGTACCCTAGTGAAACGTACATTAACTAACGCCGGTTTACATTGTTGAAATCGTTCATGGGTCTAAGAGTGACTGCAATCCTAATTTTACTTAATCATGAATACTGGAGCGTATGTAACTATGTAATGCCGCTCCGTGAAATAGCATCATTAGTAGGTGCTTTATCATTACTTACTCATACAACTTATATCTCTTGCTGCCGACAAATCGTTGGTAATTCACCAAATTGTGGGGTTTTCGGGATGATTTGTTACGAACTGGTTCAAATTGCAATTTTTCGGCACCTATAATCTATAAAATAATACGTTTGTCCTGTACAAAGTTGATGGCATGATAAGTTGATATTTATATTCTCTGTGCAGTACCTATTCTATTGATCACGTTACTGTTCGTATTTATTTTTAACTTTAAATTAATTTTATTTTACATAACAATACTATCTTCGGTTACCGTGGTGGTTACTCATGAAATAAATGTATTTTACTAAATACTTTGATTTGTTTTAAAGTAGTTAGCACTACTATTGTATATAAATCATAAATATTAGATTTCATACAGTAGGTAACCAAAGAAAAAAATAATGAATTCACCAACGTCAGAGGTGAACTCGTTATTTTTCATTAGTATATACCACATCTAATATTTATAAATTTCATTCTAGTAAATGTATAGGTATAGAAAAGGACCCAAGTACATGTAGATAAACCTTAAAATTTGGTTGAGTAGGTATCACGTGGTAAGTCTGTCCGACTTCCATCGTCAGCAGAGGTAAGTGCTCCAGCAGGCATAAATATGAGTTACCAAGCATGGGTGTATTATTGCGTGCTGTGTATAAATACAGCATACAGTGAAATACAGCATTACGTATACCTGCATGCATGTGGTGGTGTATGTGAATACCCGAAACGAAGAACACACTACATAACAGAAGGTGTTTTCAATAATTATTTACAATATTTAATTTACAATATTGTGGAGTAAACCGCATTATATTTTGTTGATATGTAAAAATCAATAAAACGGTTGACTAATATGTATGTTCTATTATTACCTTCAATAGGTTCTTAGTGGGTATATTATAAATATAAGCATGATTTCAATGACATTGCCAATCGAATAATATCACTAAAATATGGGAATTTGGTCTCCCTAGTCAGGTATGAATAAGATACCTACACAATTTCCGGCATTTGTGGTTTAAAAGAAGTCACGCAACATTACATAGACATACCTACAGAAGGTATATTTCTACAGTTGGCATTGTTCTTTGCCTTTTTTATAAAGCAAACTGTAATAAGATCCAAACAGTCTGAAAATTATTTAGATTTCGAACACATTGTTGTGATACAGCAAAATTGAAGTTCTTCGCTCAATACACCACTCACGACATCTGTCAGGCCAGGCGCCAAATTTCGAGTGGCTCTCTTTGAAACTGGTTCTTGTCCAACGTTGAACAAGTGACATTAAATAAAGACAAGCGTCCACGGCGCGTCTGCCGTCCGCAGACGCATCTGGGTCGAGGTCCACCCTGCGCCGACTATTTTGGGCACTCCAACGGTTATGATACATAAACAAGAAAGTTCACGTTAAAACTTCTACAAATCAGTAGGAACTGCCTCTACGAAGCCAAACATTAAAGCTTACAATCGCGTCCTGTTCAAAAGGGTTCTTTATGTGTTAAGTGACGAACCAAAAAAGACGTAGCATAATATTGAAATACTTTTGACCTGTAGGTAAACACGACTATTAACTTTTATATCTACAACATTGTTTGATATGCCGTCAAGTCTTATTTTGGTGCGACAGAAATAACATTTGTAAAGAGAAACACACAAGGGGGAATCATAAAGTTTAATTTCCAAATTCAGTCATGCTTATCGAAGCTCGTTACAGCGTGCGGCGTTTTAGTCCTCTAATCCCCGGACCCCCAGAAATCGTCTATCTCCGCTTCTTCCGTGTTTACCTCAGTCTCTTTCTCCTCTTTTTCTTCGACGGAGCCGAGTTTGGGCAGGTCTCTCAGCTTCGGCTTAAGCAGCGGCTCTTCCTCGGGCAGCGCGCTGTCTACCGACACTTGGGGAGATCGATCCTTAGAGCTCTCCCTCGAGCGACTTCTGGAATGAGAACCTAAATTAGGAGAGCCCTGCGCATCCAGAGTCATGCGTTCGAACTCAGCTTCCTCGAGTGACGTGAACATCTTTAATTCCTCCTCGCGCGACGCACGCGACTCGCGCGACGAGGTCGACGACGAAGAGTGACGCTTTTTGAAACTTCTGCGCCTGCCACTCGGGTCGCTTCGTTGCAACGGTCGGAGCTTTATTCCGTCAAGTGATCTTAAACAAATTTACAATATATGAGTTGATTTATTGTACAGATGGACCCATGAACGGATTTAGCTTGCTACTCGTGCGTGGTATGACGATGGATGGCGGCTAGGTGACGGCGGATCGGGGTGTAAGCGACACTACGCAGGATACGTGCTCGGTCCAAACAATAAATATTAACCTTAAAAAGTCTTCGCTGTAGGCTTCGTTGCTTTTGATCTCTTCGTCGACTGAAGAATGGAATTGTATATCGGGCAGGTTTTGTGGGGTGGGGCTCTTAGGGCGGTAATGCCAAGTGAGTTTCTCTTTGGCCTCTGATCTCTCTGTGGAGCGTTCGTCACGCCCGGAAGAATTTCCCAAAAAATGATTTGGATCTGAAATATTTTCACAAGACGCTGGTGATCTGTTTCTGTTTCCCACATTGAACGACTCTGTCGCGTTAGTAATGATAGTTTTCGTCCGCGTAGGTGTATACCTTTCAGTCCTGTAGTCGCCGTTGGCGTGGGAGCCGTTGCTTTCGACCGACTCCTGGCCGAAGCTCGAGATTTTCGTTGAAAAAAGTATGGCAGTAGAATCGGGTTGACCGTCGTAGTATTTGACGGCTGCTCGCGTTAATTTTCCGTCATCGTCATGAGCAAGGCAGAGGTAGCCCTGTCCGCATCGCGTCGTCCAGTTGCTGTTGTTGGCGTTGGCCGACTTCTGGAGCAGGCCGGTGTAGTAGTCCACGAGGTCCTGGAAGTCGGGGTCGGAGTCGGGCAGCACGCCGGCCAGGATGTGCCGCAGGCACTCGATGGCCTCGTGCACGCCGGCGTACGAGATGATGGCGGACAGCACTAGCCCCATATTCACTCACTCACTATAATCGGTATTTTAAGGACGGGACGGGGCGGGTTCCTTTGAAGTTAAAGGTGACAGGGAGCAGGATGGATGCAGCGATAGAACGCCGGGACAAGATTTGAACAACTGAAATTAAAATGATATTAGTTGCCAAAGAATTGTATCCAATTTTAGAATAGGGTTTGGCTGAGCCAAGCTCGAGCGCTAAGTCTGTAGCTAGCAAGGCCGGATCCGTTTACGCCGACAATAACACTGATTTATCTTTTGATCGAATGACTTATTTACTGTAGCATCATTAAAAGAAGATCGTTATTCACAAGTTAGAGCTCTATTTCAATGCGAAATGACGTTAATATACCAATGGACTATTAGATAAAACATACGTAATTTATTTTTGTTAGAGCTGTATTTCAATGACATCGAGGCCGGGTATTGAATATATCAAAAATTCTATAAGTTAATTCGAAAAACGGTGCAGTGCATTGATTGGTATATTTACAATTTATGCACATTTGATTTACAAAACACACTAACATGAAGTAGGTAGGAGTTATTGTAAACAAACTTATCTCATTTTTGCTAAAGTGATTAGTCGTTAAAACATAATTAACCTAAAACTTATGTGTGTCCAACCAAACTGTGACTAAGTTCTTCAGAACGTTTCACTATTTAACAGTAAAATTGATTTAGTGTAAACCTAAAAGTTACGAATAACAAAGATAAAATTATTTCTCAATAATACACATTAAATAAAACTTATCTTGTAGGCAATGTGTTGTTTTGTTGCAAGCGTATTTCTAGAATACAATTACCTTGCAAGTCACTTGTAAGTAGGGAACTACTTACTTACTTTATAAAATAATGTATAAAATTCAGCGCTGCTAGAAGAAATACACAACTTAGATAAACATGAAAAGATTATGAGTTCATTTATTATTTCCATTAGTAAAGCTGATACAATTTTAGACGTTTTTATTCGCGATTAGTAAATGGTGGTCATTACGATTGTCACGATTGTCAAATCGGCGAGATCGTATCGACCGACCTCGGACGGAATGTTTCCTTTATAGTTCTGTATTACGACGTCGTAAACGGTGTATACTTATATTCTTGTTTCTTATTTGTGTGGTGACACAATGTTATGTATAAAATACCTAACTTAAAATGCTACATGTAGTTAATATGTCTAGTAAGTAATCTTATATGGTCGTTAACGTAGGGTATTTATATGGTTGTGCTTGTGAGTGATATGACCCGCTACGAAGTTGGAGATTCTCGGGTTCGGATCCCGATAGCATTTGTGTGAATAGCGGAAATAATTCGTTGTTATTTAGTTTTCTATCTATTTAAGATGAAGTCTAGATTTCCGTTTAATATATCCACAACGCAACGCAATTGAGATTTCCGTCCATTTGATATTTGAGTATCCATTTCCATTTAATTCTAAGATTGTCTCATGTTTATTTCAATCAAAAAAGACGCAATGTCATCATCAAGCCATCTAAAAATCTACCCAATTTCCTCTCTACCAGCACATCAGATGTTTTCTAGAAAATTTTATTATAATAACAATATTCGTTTTATTACGTATACGTGAGTCAACGACATCTTAGGTTTAAAAAAGGACGGGCTGTTTACATCAGTGATGTGATGATGAACACGATGTCTTCAAACAGACGTAAGAAATACTCTCTTTTGATATGAAGCCAAATTGTTTTATTAGATAAGATCAATGCGCAAATGTGACATGTATTATATGGCAAATAAAATTCGAAAAATTTACAGTCTTTGTACGCATGTAAATAGTTATTTTGAAGGTGCCGTATGCCGAAGATGTTGTAAACAACTAATTATATTTGGCAAAGTGAAATATTTGAGCACAGTAAGACCGTCAAACCATAATCCAGTACTACAACTACGTATGGTATAAGTTGAACTCCTAACTAAACAATCAGTCCTGCTTTTCTTTTTATCCAAGTTTGCTTGTCATTAATAAAGAGCTTTTGCCTAAGAACTGTACGATACATTTCAGAATTACACCTAATCGAATATTCTCATATTTGATTAACGACCTGTTTCAGAAACCCCAGATAAATATACCCATTAGATGAAATTATCATTATGCTTTTCCTCAGGCATATAGAAGAAAAAGACAGCTGACATTTATCTCACAGATATTTTTATATTGTTTTCAGGGATGGTGAATTGGACCACAACTGGAGCTTTTTGACTCCAGTTAGATGGTTTTAAGTAAAATTTCCGTAAAAGTAAAATTATTTGCGAGTAGCATGAGCCATATCTACAAGAGCACATAATTAGGGTACATTTTTTAAAACATTCCCGTTTTATATTTTAAGTTATAATTAGCGACAGTTGTCAAATTTCACAAAAAATCTAAAGGATATTAGGGTATAATCAATAAAAAATATAATAAAGGCACCATTATAAAAATGTACGTACTCTGTTAGACTCAAGTATTTTATACATATCGCGCGTAATAACAAAAGATACGTGAGTACGTGACACACAAAAGTACGGGTAGTTAGGTACCTATGTATGTATAATTAAAATTGAATATAGGTATTAGGTACCTACCTAATGATAATAATAAAAAAAAATGTTGCATTACACACGCACATTGTAACAGAAATAAAAGTGCTCCGTTTAAAGCCTTCTACAGAATAATAACTATTATTTTATTTTTACGGTTAATATAATCTTTATTGCACAGTTAAATGAAGTACAAATAGCGGCCTTAATGCCTTACGGCATTCTCTATCAGTCAATCACTGGTTCTATTGTAATCTGAGAAAACACAATTTATTGGGGTTAACAACTATGTGTGCTAGGTATGTCACATTTCTAAACTGAGACATTTACACACGCCACGTATGAATCAGTTCCGATCTAAAACGCCATCAGCATTATTTTTCGCGGTTCTAATTGCAGATGTGACGTCACGGCCGCGTCAGCGGGACGTGTGGAAAGCATTCCTGTGGCCGTACCATGAGTTTTCAAGTAACGGTTACGTTAGGTTTTACTCGAGACGTAAAGCAGTCCATCGCGCTCGCTCCAATGTAATTCCATTAACGACCTCTTCTCCTAGTCGCACCTGAAACGTCATACTTCGCAGCCTATTATAAGGAACATAACAACAATATTTCATTGCAGGGATCTGATACCGGTTTTTTCTCCATACAAAAGAACGGTTAGAATTCCGTTCTTTTTCGTTCTACGGTTTATAATTTTTTGTTAATGGAGTAATTCAAAAATATGATGTTAATAGTTACATAAAATGTTGAATACTACATAAAGAGTGTACATATAACGTTTTAAAATATTGAGCTATTTCGAGGTTTTCTAAAAAGCCGATTCCGATCCCTGTTTCATTTCATGTTTGAGAAAAACCTGTAACGTAACCTTTGCTTTCAAATTCATGGTACGGCCCCAGTATTACACGGTTTACATACGCACATGGACTTGGTAACTAGCGTAACCATAGAGCGATTTATTCGTTGTTTCTGAATATAGAATACTATAGTTTCTGGTTCTGGTAGATAATAATTTCAGTAAATCAAGATATATAATTTGTAACTTTGACTAAAATGCCCATGTAGAATACCTACTAGGGCACCGCCTTCCCTGTTTACAACAAATTTTAATCAATGTTACTTTCGTGTTAAGAAAATGTAATAAACTGACAGATGTCTTGATATCTGCCGGGTGTAGTGTACCCATTCTTAAACAGATACTTTAAACGAAAGAAGACCTCATCGATAATTAGGAAGAAAACCAGAAATGTATTCGAAACGTATTGTTCAAATGTTAACAATTCAAATTCCATTTGCGTTCGCAGTACCAATGCACTGGTTTTTGTATGGGTAGTTATACTTAAACCAGAAATTTAGTTTTATGATACTTAGTTGATATTACTAGAATTCAATTTGCGTTCCTGATTCCCGTTCTCAGCAAAGTGTCTTCACAAAAAATATAAATAAAAACTTCCGATTCTCTGGCACCTTGAATGTCAATGTTGTGTAAATATTACCGAACATCCAGACTGCGGATCAACCTTCAGAAATCTCGCTTAAGGCCAAGGTTTGACTAAACTTGTTTACATTCAGAGCAAATCCCTTTAATCGTTTTAAACCGCGGATCTTATATTTTAGCATTATAGCACACCTGTTGGCTTAATTGTGTTAAATATTAATTAACGAGATACATTATTCACTGGCTTGAATTGACACAGCCAACGCGGAAGTCCGATATTAATTGTTATTATAAAAGCCGTCGACAATAATTACCTCTTGACCTATTTAATAATAATTTATAGGTATATTTCGAAAATAATTTACCCACTTACAAGTAAATATATCTTATCTAAACTAGAGTAGAAGTTAATCAACGTAGGTAGCTATTATTGAAAAATTATGTGATTTGTCTTTCGTTGCAATTTCTGTCTGATTATTAATTAAGACATTTCTGTACGTGTTTTGTTTCCCAAACCTGCATTACCCGCCAACAATCGCATTGAAAAACTCTGTCTGCGAATTTTGTCAGTTTCTCTGTGTACGTCCCGAACTTCAGTCCGGCTATCCCTGTCCGAAAATAACCTAAAATCAAGGTCAATGCGAGTGAAAGCGTGCGCAACCCGACACCGCGTGACGCCACGCGGGCCGTGCGCAAGGACCGCGCCGTGCAGGACGTAGCCAGTGCGCAGGGATTTAGCGATGTTCGATTTAGTGACGTCACAGGGCAGGTGGGACTATTCGGCGTGAAATCCCTTAATTAGTTCGAAGCTAATAAAGTTCAGCTTCGGGTAGGCACGTACGTATAGCGATTTAGGTTAGAGTATGTTTGCTGGTGATTTTGTGTTGTTTGCTGGTGGTAGGACCTCGTGCAGGGTCCGCCCGGATAGCTACCACTGTCTTACCCGTTAACCTGCCGCTAAATAGTTAGTACTATGTTCCGGTTTGGGGATAACATTAGCCGGTGTAATTACCGCATACCGCATTACCGCATAGAGGCAATCCATCTAAGTCCTCAGGGTAGGCAGCGCATAGGCGATTTTTTGGTTACTATGTCCATGGGCCTCAGTTCCCGCTTTCCATCATGTGGGTTGAGAGCTCAGTTGTCTACTTTCGTCACATAAAAATAAAATAATAATAAAGATGTGAGGATATTGGTATATCTTGCTGATTCTGAGTTTATTGTTACACTGGATATATTTCTTGCGAATGTTCATTTTGTCTTTTCCCTTTTTGTCTGTGCTTTTCGGTATTTGTCCACGACATCAATATACCTAATGAAATACTAGTACAATTGTAACACAAATTAAATAATAAATATCTGCTAAACAACTAGGGAGGATCTTTAATAATTATTACGTACTTATTTATAAGTCGCTGATTAAGCACTCATAACACGATATAAGTTATCGCGTAGAGTTCATTGATTTCTCCGGGGAAAAAATAGATAAGTGGGCAATTACTAGAGGCTGCCAAATTTTTACGCTATGCTTCGAATGAATGAATACACTTTACGCCCGGCCTTCAACCGACTACGACGACAGAAATATAGTTCAGTGTTTACATATGCTGACCTTGTATCAGAATAAACGAGTGCAAATTCTGATACAGCTTAGTTTGGTTTATTTTCAAACCCTAATATTATGCGATCCATTAAGCATTTAGACTTATGGCATAAAACCGTTCGTTTTCTTACTGGCCAGTGATTCTAATTCGGCCATTTTAATCCTTACGCTCGTTACATCACTAATTTACGTTTCGGAAAGACGTCACACTTGACGTTATAAAAAAATATGTTTTTGTAAATGTGGTTTGAAAAATAATGGACTGCAAGCCATTTTAGAGCTTTATTACATTGGGTTAAGGTACAGAAAAATGTAGACCCTTTCTCTCCGACACACAAATTCTCAATTGGCAAATGAATAAATGAAAATTGTAATCACTAAGTAATACGTTACACTTTATAATATTATGGGCAAAAAAGAGTTTATTGTCTCCACCGTTATCCAACATGTCTCAGGAAATAGATACTAAGACAATGGGGCATCTACGCAATTTAAAACAGTTTACACATACATTGGCATGAAGTTAAAAAAATCCTAAATGGCAATTAACATTTTTATATGCCCTTATAAATGAAAGTAATAGTTTATATTTTGTCTTTCCATATCTTGTCGGTGAATTCGACATAAAATGTATTTATGAGCAGTCCTTAGATCACTCACGATGTTCTGTCTAGCTGTCTGTTACTGTTGACAGTCGATATGTATTACACGTACGTCAACTAGCTGGCAACTACCGGCAGCTGAAACAACTGTCTCGATAACATCGACGGGCTAGGGCACATTTAGACTTGTTGATGACAACTTACATGATATTGTTTCTGGCATAGCCGCGTGGGAGGCAAAAGAGGAGATGGGACGTCTGATACTTCTGATAGTAGGTAAGTACGCAAGTAGCTGCGACACAAGTAGGGCTAACGCGAACTACGATTGATCTTGTTGCGTCCCTATCACACTTAGATACATATGAATTTGCAAGTGCACCAGAGATCACTGTGATTGCTCCTGCAGCGATGTTATAACAGGTCTTCATGGGTGATGACAAATATGGTGGTCGCCAAGCGATCAGTCTCGCTCAAATGCCTCCTATGTCATTAATTAATCAGTTACCTCCAGGGATCAGATACCGGTGTTTTCTCCATACAAAAGGGCGGTTCTTTTTTCGTTCTTATTCGTTATTCCGTTTATAAATCGTTTGCCAATGGAGTAATTTCAAAGTAGGTACCTATGTTGTTGTTAATTACATAAAATATGAAACACTACATAAAGAGTATAAAACATTATAAAATATTGGCCTATTTCGAGGTTTTTTAAATAATCCCTGGTCACCTCTATACCTACCTCTAATATTTTCTAGCTCAATGGACAATTTTATTCATGTAGTGGAGGCGCGAGACCTGCGCGCGCCGTCTGACACCCGCATGCCCGGCGCGACGCGCGCGCTGTCATCAAAGCTAGAGGCAGTGGCAAAAGTATTTCACAGATTCGTAAGCATGGGTGGATTGCACAAAATCGACTGTCAGCGTTAGATTATTCGCTAAAATGTATTGTATGGGGAAAAGTGTTATAGTACCTACTGCTGGTAATGATAATCATTGGGCTGTTAAGTGTGGTTGGTGCAAACTGCTCAAAATTGACAAATAATAAGGATATCTACAGTTGTATTACGCTTTCTGTATCTGTACACACGCCCGAAAAACCAACACATGATAGAGCGTAGCGATAGAGAGACCAAGAGACCAAATCCACCAGTACCAAATCTAGCATAATCGAGGTTGTTGTTACTCGTCCTTCCGTCGCGGTAGTAGGCAATCGCGGGACGGCAATCATACGGCAATGACGAATCCGAGCGATTAAAACGGTCCTTGGAGAATCATAGTAACATTATTTGCTCCAGTTAATCCGAGCTATTCTGGGCTATATCAGTAAGGCCTTCTTAACTTCATCACTTACGCATCTGACGACGACTCTGAAGAAAACTAAACGTACAATTTTTTGTCACAAGCTGGTTTTAATTATGTAATCTATTTATTTAAACTTTATTGTTCTAATGCAAAAAAAATCGGACGAAGGTACTTAATGCCACAGTGGTGTTGAGTAATAAAACGTTGTATTTTGATGTTTCTGTTTTATGGAATAATAAAAAGCATTTATTAATATTTAAGTTTACATTCATTAGCTCTTGATAAACTAATATGATAATTATTATGTCAATTTATGTTTATCACATCGCTTCGCAATAGTAATGGCAGTACGGCGCAGCGCCATCTCGTGTTGAGTAGCCGAACTATAATAAAGTCGTACGAACGTTTAAGCTTTCAAGCTTTGTCCAATTTGGTATTATATCCGAATGCATAAAGGAAAAATTATGTTGTATTTGTCATAGGCAGTATTATTATTAAATACATTAGGAGGTACCTATACAGGGTGTTTTTTTTTCGACCGTTCAAATTCTACGTAGTGAATGTGTAGGTCATACTCACCAACTTTTACTATAGGGACAACGTCGAAATCGCGAAAAAAAATCAGCTGTTTCATACAAATTGGCGGCATTACGCCGGCCGAAATGTATGAAACAGCTGATTTTTTTTTCGCGATTTCCACTTTGTCCCATAGTAAAAGTTGGTCAGTATGACCTACACATTCACTACGTAGAATTTGAACGGTCGAAAAAAAAACACCCTGTATTTCTTTTAGGTGCCCGGTTCATATTGTTTTACTTATACTAGGTATACTTTTACAGGTTTCCGAAACAGGGACAGATTGTAAGTTATCCTTTTTTCCAAACATTTTTTTAAAACTAAGGATTAAATAATGTCAGGGTCAACGAAACAAGCTCATTAAAATACGATGTCAGAATCACTCACGTGTTTTGTAAGACCCTAACTATTAGTTAGGTATTCTGCGGCTGCGTTCATGAAACCATAGAAAAAGTAAATGGAAAAAATCAAAGCCCTATATACAGGGTGGAAAAATCGAATGCCACATAGATGGCAACCTTAAATATTGTAAATAGCCCATTTTGTGGCACACTTTCCTTTATTTTTTAAAACAATAAATTCTGCATTTAAGGATTTATGAAAAATAAATAACTTCTTAATTGCAGTGCTATTCACGTGACGGTTGAAATAAAATTTTAAAGGTAATTGTTAGTTTTCGTGCTCTTCGGTTATTCTCATTGTATTTGTTATATAGAGAAAAAATAACCAGTAATCCTATCAATCTGCATCATAATATGGCACGTTATTTTTTGTCACATTTAACCGGTTGGAGTCAAGACTGAAGCGAGAGATTTTTCCTTAAATGCAGAATATATTGTTTTAAAAAATACAGGATGGTCTCCCTTACACAAAATATGCTAATTACAATATTTAAGGTAGTTGTCATCCATGTGTCATTCATTTTTTCCACTCTGTATCTATAAATGTTCGAAAAATGTTACTCGCAAATTAAATTTAAAGGTAAGTATATACCAAGCGATTGGTACATCTTATGGTATTCGATGAGAGTATAATTTTTCACCTAAACGATAAGTAGGTAGGTACAAGAACGGTTTAAGTTAGAAACGGATGGATGCACCTAGTAAATATTGTCTATCCGCCTGCGAATGCTAAAAATATTACAAATTAATAAGAAACGTATGTCATTAACATTAATTATTTGCAATGCAAGATTAAACGTTATAAAATAAGATATAGTTATAACTAAGTTAGTTTAAAGAAGGTAAACGGTATTATGCAATATCTTAGAACAAAATAAAAGTGGTGATTAAAGTTCTCAGACATAGCTATTAATTAGGAATTTTAACCTCCTGCACATTTTCCCAAAAAGCTAAAATAAATGAAAACCGCCTTCGATTAGTTATCAACTTAAAAAAAAAAAAACTTACTCAAAATTTCAAATGTCAAATCTTTAAACGCACACAAAACCCACAGTTGTTCGCGCGCGAATTCAAATACCGAACTCCATACTATGGCCGCGTTCACTTTTTAATTAATTATTTTTACTTTTTAACCTGGAAGACACGATCACGGTAACTGTCGAAAGAGGATTGAAGTAGGCGTCGCCTCGCCGCTGGTGTCCGTGTCGTGTGCGTGCGTCAATTATATTTATTACATCGAAGTAGCTATAAACAAACTAACACGACAAGACTTCAAAGAGATCGATCGCTATTTGGGAGATCGATGAACGCATTCTTAGAACTGTCATGGCTTCGTTTTTCCAGTGAAAATAAAATTGGGTAAAACGTAAAGCAACGCTAGAAGTCTGGAAATCAGTTTCCTAAGTGCGAATTACAGTTTAATTAACTCGATTGCAAATCAGATTAGCATCGCTCCACAAACTCCACATGAACAGTAAAAGTGAGAAAAGCTGGCATTTACCAAAAGGCTTTATGAATGTAAGAATGGTAGTTCAATATATACCTGTATTGGATCACACCACAGATCTGAAACCTCTTCAAATACGCCAATCGAATGAAAGCCAAATGTTTTTTTTTATGGCAGAAGCAATCCAGTGGACGAATACGACACTAAATTTAGTTCGATATTCGTTACCGATCATTAAAACAGGCAACCTTTACCAGCCACCACAAGCCTATTAGTACGAGAATGGTCGAGTGATATTTGGTAAAGATTTGTCGAAGAGCCATCCATTAGACCCATTAGATTTTATAGATACTCCGTTTCTCGTTTTAAGGTAGGAAAAATACAGTATTTTTGAAGATTCTTTTTTTCATTCATCCATAAAAGGATATCAAAGTCACAATGCAACTGTCAAAATCTCACTTTTTGTTAACGCTGTGCTTCTTTGTGGCCAGAACGTTCATGCGTAGGAAAATGATTAAGCCTTCAAGAAATATTGTAGAATAACTAAATAAAATAAAAAATCCAGTGCCCTATATGCGTCAAAACACTATAGTAATAAAAATATAAAATAAGCACTTTCATTTAAGAAGCAACTCTGAACATTCCTAAACCAACAGTCAAAGCGTCAAACGCTCCAACGCCCGTGAAAGTGGAAACACTTCGAACAAGATCTTCACATCGCTGAAATTTATTTTACTGAGCATAGTCCAAACAATATAGTACCACGAAATTGTTTTGTAATGATTGTAATGTAGATATGCAGTTTTTCTTATAATAAATATTATGATCTCTCGTTTAAAATTACATATCAAAGGGACTAAATTCCATTACCTACACATTTCCGAATACGAAAAATATTAGGTATACTTACTTTTACTTCATGGGGGTTACCCCGTTCTACTAATAATCCGATTCAGTTTAGGACGTATGATTCGCGATATGTCAGTTCCATAGAATAGAATAACTGTCAAAAACTGACAAGCCGAACCTAAACTGAATCGCATTTAAGAGATGATCACGGTAGCCCCCCTGGTTTTTTTCCTAGTAGAAGAAAACGTTATATATTTTTTTTATGAACACAGAAATCCTAGTAAGTAACAGAAACTAAAGAATGGTCTCCTTTTGGGAAGCCGCGTGGTAGTAGCAGTAAGAATACATTTTTCACCACCCCAACTTTTCCCATGGGTGTCGTAAGGGTCGACTAAGGTATTTAAGTATCACTGACCATTCAGTTAATGAATATTGATGATGGACAGCAGTGTCACAGTGGATACACTAATACGAATACTACGATCACCAACCAACTTTCCCAGGCAGCGTGGAGGTTATGGGCATTACCTAATAATACGTTCATACGCACAGATAAATAGAAGAGGCATATGTCCAGTAGAGGACTGAAAAATAGGCTGATGATGACGAATGTATTATTATACAAAACCTAGACTTAGTTATGTTCTGGATTACTTAGTCTTTGAACGTTTCCAACGTCCTAAATAAATAAAACATGACACTGCGGCAACTCGATCGCTGATTCGCAGCATTTTGTACTAGTTTCATAAATATGGGTCACGAGCTCTTCACATGGAATGATAATTATTAGGTACCTGCCTGTGGGATGAATAATATGTTAAAGCGTGTACTTGTATTAATTTATTAAAGTACCTAATACCTAGGCGAATGGAGTTCGAAAACTGTATAACATACTTTCTTTAGATAAGACAAATGCCAGATCCGTTGACCATCCCCGAAAAGCTGTTCCCTTTCCCGTCTGGTGCCTACAGCAAATCTCATAGAAAATGATAGGGGCGTTTACGAAATTCCCGAATTACAAATATAAGCTTGTATAAGTCGCAGTGAACGCATGATAAGTCCCCATATATAAATAGCAAATTGTTCGTTATAAGGATAAAATATCATGAATCCTGGAAATATAATTGTTGAGTACCTATAGGTATTAACGGTAAAGAATAAATATCATAACGTGAACACCTTTTTATTTGTCCTAATTAAGAGAATTTAGGTAAGACACGGAAACATTACTAAACACCCCACATATATTATTTAGTAATGAAATTAGAAAATTATATCAGTTAATTTTCCCCCAATCCATTACTTACTCATTCCTGAAACATGGGAATGTATAGCTATTTATTTGTTATTTGGTTACTTTATTAATAACTTTATAAACGTTTCGATAAATTTCAAAACAATCATCTACCTACTTAGTTCTATCTTTTAACAAAAAACAACGTAACTATTTTATTTCCTTAGTTTACAATCCAATAACTATACTGTGTCAAAGTATCAAACTTATTTTCTTACCTCTAACTATTTGAGCAATCGCGGACGGTTGCACCAAAACTGAATGAAAAAGCTTGTAGTAAAAAAGTCGTACAAAATACGTTCAAATAAGCCGAAGCGGCTATCACAACTGCTGTGAGGTGTTACCAGTTAACCGTTTATTTTTGCTCCGTAACCAGTAAACACATACCGAACGTATTATTCATTTAGCAACGAGCTATTGGAACATTAGACTGTTGCTACGTACCTGTGCAACTTGGGGTTAAAAATAATGTCTGTGAGAACGGATTTAGACTTTCTAGATGGTACCTAAGCTAAGCGATTTACTAATATTTTACTTACCTATCACTCACTAGATCTAATAAATAATACCTATTGATACGATTGGACTGGGGTCATAATATGTAGGTATGAAAGAATTACAGAAAATATATCTAACGTTATAACTGTAACTGATACTAATAAAGTAAAACATTTCCTCTAAGTTGGAAGCAGTCAGAATTATAAAAACATTAATGCGTATGCCGATATTGCCGATTCTTGGAGTTATATGACCGAGGACCGAGTGGATCCCATTCCAGGCACCATACCACAATGTCAAAGTCACAATTTACACATCACATCATGAGTCTATATCAGTCCACCGCTGGATGTAGGCCTCTCCTATTAACTATGTTCGCATTAGGAGGTATATGCCCATAATCGCTACGCTGGGCAAACGGATTGGCGCTCGCAGTAGTGTGCTATTATGATGATGATGCTGCCCATCACCAATCTCCTATGAACTAAAGGTCGGTGACACTTTCATCCCTTAGTCAACTCTTACGTTACGACACTCGCGGGAAGAGTCGGGGTGATGATAATTGTATTCTTACGGCAGTCACCCCGCGGCGTCAATACGTGGCGTAATGTCGAGTAGGTAGTGGTTAAAAGCTCGATAAAACACTAAGATAAGATGATGGTGATGATGTTGACAATGTGAGATCGCACCATTCAGTGAACAAAATTAAATTAAAACAATTACCCATCTAATAAGCAATGCATAACTAGTAGATTGTGTCATAGTGTAAATACACTAACATCAAGAGACAAAGAAAACCTTGTAATTAACTGCTAACATAACCGTTAAAGTTTACGGTCAATAAAACTTAGCAAAGACTTGATTCAGTTGTTAGATTTACTAATAATTTATAGGTTGCGGTTACAGGACAGGGTTTTCAGGAGTGTGATAACACTAGGTACTCTACCTTAATAATGATATTTAAAAAAACCGGCCAAGTGCGAGTCGGACTCGCGCGCGAAGGGTTCCGTACCATTATCAATTTATTATTTAAAAAAAATACAGATAAATCAACCTACCTCAAAAACTATAGGAGATAATTTAATCAAAGCAAAAATCGTTGATAGAGTTTATTAATGTGCATAACATATATTTTTTTCAGAATTTTATATTGCGTAGTTTAAAAAATAGAGGGGGGGGACTCATTTTTCTGACTTTGAGAGCCGATGTCTCGAAAACGATTTGCTTAAATAAAAATAAGATTTATAAACCTTCATATCATTTTCAAAGACCTTTCTATTAATACCCCACACGCGTATATACAACAAAAAAAAAATCTATCCCTCAGTTACATGTATGGAGGGCCCCCACCCCAATGTTTTTTTTTTTTATAATTTAGTATCATAATCCTGTAGCGGTTCATACAACACACATCCTTGCCAAATTTCGCTACTGTAGCATTTATAGTTTCCGAGTAAATCGCCTGTGACAGACGGACAGACAGACAGACGGACATGACGAATCTATAAGGGTTCCGTTTTTGCCATTTTGGCTACGGAACCCTAAAAATGGAATAGTAGGCAAGCGAGCAGATGTTTTTGTCTTTGACTGTATAGTTCGGGAAATATTATTTGACCGACTGTTTATCTCACTTACGACCTTTTGTTTTGCGTCATTAATGATAGAAAAGTGCTCGGCTGCTGATTGTTTAGTAAGTGTTAACGCAAAACAAAAGGTCGTAAGTAAGATAACAGTCGGTCAAATAATATTTCTCGAACTATACAACGGAAAATACCTGGTTCCTCAGTTACGTACCTTGTCCTACCACACTATTTTAATGAAGTATCAGTCATTTGATACGTAGATGTCAGTCAGGAAAATATTTATATTCGCCAACGGTAATGCACTTTGCATGAATGAACGAGCGCAGTTGCGCCTCGTAATTCATATTGTCAGTACAAATCTTCTTCGGAACTATTCTGATCGTTGAATTGTGCTAGAACTGCAACTACTACCGATTAAGCAATTGTTTTATGTGGAGATATTTGCCTTTGTGAGCAGCCAAAACATATCAAGAAGGCTCGGCAAGCGATCCTCAAAGGGGTGCTGGTTCCTACTCTGATGTACGGAAGTGAGACTTGGGTATGGCAGACAAAGCATGAAAGTAGAGTGAATGCTGTAGAAATGAGAGCGTTAAGAAGTATGTGTGGTGTACGTATGTGTGATCAGATCAGAAATAGCGTTATAAGAGAGATAATTATGTGGAATGGAAGAAAGTGTAGTAACCAAGATTGAAAAAAGGAATGCTTCGGTGGTTTGGGCATGTTGAAAGGATGGATGAAAGTAGATTGACAAAGAGAATATATGCTGATGTAGTAGTTGGATGGTAGGGTCGGAATGGGGCGGCCAAGGCGATGATATTTAGATCAAATCTCTCAAATCTTAACTAAAGGCCAGATCCGCAGTACCCGTAACCGACGAGCATGTATGAGAAGATGTATGGATGTTAGCGAAGCGAAGGAAGTTTGCAAGGATCGTAGTATGTGGCGTTCAGTGGTTTCTGCCTACCCCAATGGGATAGAGGCGTGAGTATATTATGTATGTATGTATGTATTTACCTACAACTGTCCTATATTATATAGGTATATATGATTGCCATATTTTAGATAGGTACTCAATGTATCCTATGAAAGACTATCCGGTGAATAGGTACCTAATAATAAAAAAAACCTTGGATAAATAAAATAAATAGTATTTATGACAGGTAGACAAATGGGTGAAAAGTACCGACTTAGACTTTTCCACCCGAACGTCGACAATAAAGCCTACATTTAATCACGTATTTATCTAACATTGTAAAACAAGGTAAATAGAAGACAGTTTTGGCAGTACGTTAATAACTACATAGATGTTAATATAAACTACTAAAAGTCATTCTGATTTTTACCTCATTTTCAGGTAAATGTAAATCGATTCCTTAGTATACATTTATACAATACACAGATAGGTATGTCTGTGTTAAAATGATATTTGTCGCAACAGTTCAGTTGCACATCATAAGAGCGCGGTAATACAGCGTGGCATAGTTAGGCCGACTTATTGAAAAGTTGAATTATATTTAGAACAATATTTGTAGTTGCACTCGAAATATAACTAGGCTGAAATATGGGCTAGATTTACGGGCTAATTAAATGTGAGACTTAGTGTTATAGCTAGTGGGCTTGTTATTGAATGACATTTCTGCCTTAGTTTATTATTTTAATGCACTAATATGTTGCTAAATATTAATCATGCAACCATAAATTTGTAGGTAAAAGTAACAATTATGTGTGAATGATGTGATGAGAAAGTGTCTGAAAACGTAATTTATAGGTACCTAAGTAGGTATTACTAATCTGCTGGATTAACACACATGTTTTAACATTTTAACAGAATGAACTACCTGCAATATACGGTATACCTTCTGGTCGCATAATCTTTTTCAGGCTATTCTATTTTGGCATACTTTTATTCGCATAATTTGTATTGTAGCATAAATGTACTGTCGCATAGTAATTATTTCGGCATACTACTTTGTTCGCATATTAAAGTTTTGTAATAATTTAACTTGGACTAATTTATATTTGCCTAATGTATACTACGCATATTACTGTTTGGACTAATGGTTACTAGCCATATATATTTCGGAAACCATAATTTTAGTTCCCTATTTGAATAAAACACTTTTTCTTTGTTTAACATCAATTTTAAATCAATTAACATGCATTTTACATATTGAGTATTTTACATATTTTAGAATGTTCTTTTATTCTGTTGCGGGTCTCTTGAATTTAAAATATTAAAATGCGTTACTATCTAATATCGAAGTATAGATAAAATAGGTTAGGTTAGGTTAGAGTGTTGTCCAGGCGCGAAGCGCCTAAACTATGCAGAATAGGGGGTCTGCGTCGCAGACCCCCGTCGACCTCACTATTGTTCCCATATATTATATAAGTAGATTATATACACTTGATTTACCACGTTGAAACAATCGGTTTTCCTCAATCGCTTACATTTTATTATTACTCATCGTCACTTTTATTCAAAAAACTAAATGTGAATCTACCGTCATTCTCCGTATACAGTAGAACGCCTGGATGCTTAGACAAGTTGCCAATGGCTAACGCTTAATCGTCAATCATAAACGAAAGGCAGCTAACTTTAATAGCATGTCAATCAAGCAAGTTGGTAGTCTAATTTTAGGATTAACTATTTGTATGCATCGTGAAATGATGCGTAATAATTATTATGCAATTTGGTATTTATACTGTGTGATATTAGTTATTATGACGAGTATGCCTTTAATGTGTATGCTTTTAAATATTATGCGTAAAAAAATATGCATAAATATGATTCGGCTTGTCAATATTTCGGCTAGAAGACATTATGCGTAACTATATTATTACATTCGTTAGTATGCATCCCAATAGTGAACCGCAATATACAAGTCGTTTCAAATTTAGTTGCCGATACCTTTGGGTAGGTATATTTGTGTTCATGATAACGATCAACAGTATCTATGGGAACTCGTTGTTCCATACAGATCGGTCCGTATGGTGCCGAGCTTTGTATGATGAAGCGATTTTTTTTCGAGATTTCGATGAGTCCCACATAGAATGTTGTTCGTTACCATGAGCGGCATCTAATTTAAAACCCGCTGTATAATTTTAATTATGAACCAATTTTTAGTTGAAATACATATAATATATTTTTACTTCTACCTACTTGAAATGGCATTTAGCTCATGTTTATTCTAAAACTCTGCCTGAGACTTAGAGGTACTCGTACCTACACATACCTATGGAAATTAAGACTTCAGAGCGAAGTGTCTCATGATGGCTTGTCCGGCCACGGTATACGCCTAATATAGTGTAAGTCATATTTGTTATAGCCACATACAAGTTAAACTAGAACTTACCTAATTATCATAAATTAATTAAGTCATAAGTATCTATTAAGTTTTTATTTTGTCAACATATGAAGATATAGGATGATAAGGATGATAAATAGATACATATTTGTCTTATTAATAATGTTACATATTGCACATTTTTGTGAACGACTGTAACTAGACGACATTATAGATCAACGATAGCATTTATTAGTAACCTTTTTGGAAAACTGTATCCGCCAGACACGCTTACGGTCGCGAACATGCTCGCGAATTTCTTACGCAACGCCAGTCTGTCCAAATTGAAGGTATCCCAAACAAAACGCGACGGGCGCGCTATTCCTGGCGGCTTGACATTTGCCAGCACACTTCCCATACAGAACTGCCTGTCTTAGACTAATTTGAACCTAAGATGTAAAAGACGGATCATTCTAGAAGGGGATGAGTATGAGATGATACCGATGAGTCGGTTGGGTACCTACTTTTTTTTAATAACCCTACGGTGGAAGTATGAGCCTGGTTCGATATCTGATGAGAAAATTGTAAATATTTTTTTAGTACAGACGGTGCCTTTTTTACGCGCTAGTGTATGTGAGAAGTGGCACATTTTATGTCAGGTCCAAAACTTCGGAGGGCCATCTGTACTAAAAAACGTCGTACGAGACACGTGCAAAAAGGAAATTCGTAACTCGTGTCGATTTACAACACTCCCTTCGGTCGTGTTTCAAAACATCGCCACTCGTTGTGAATTTCAAGTTTTTCGCACTTGTGGCGTAATGTACTATTTTAGTACAGATGGTGCGTTTTTTACGCGCTAGTGCGTGCGAGAAGTGGCATTTTATGTCAGGTCCAAAACTTTGGAGGGCCATCTGTACTAAAAAACGTCGTACGAGCCACGTGAAAAATCTAAATTCGCGCTTGTATCGTAATGTACTATTTTATGTCATATTGGATAGAGGAGCTGGTAAGCAATTACCGTCGCCCCAGATCATCTGTCGCCGCTCACCGATGTTCAGTATTTGCGTCTCTTTTGCTCAGATATGCAAGAATTATAGAGGCAAATAGAAAATCGAGCGATCCGAGTTGTTAACAGTAGTACTGCGTCACGTTCACACATTGGATTTGGTCCTAGAGGATGCGAGATTCAATGTAATCAATTTTGATACCTATGTAAAGACCGTATGAGTTATAAGAAAATAGACCTCCAGACGAATTAATTCCTCTGCACGTGGGGATCTTCGAGTACACAGGTACTCGACGACGACGAGACGATCCTACTATTTTATGAGCTATTTAATTGTAAAGACATAATAGTGCACAATATGCAAGGAATATAAAAAAATAGTATAACTAACCTCGTCACAGGCATGGCACCTCGGCTTCAGTCGCTCCGCGTAATGCCTGACGCAGAACAGGCGGCCATCCAGCGCGCAGTATGCCAGCTCCACCAGCAACTCATCACATTCTGAGCAGGTGAAGCATGCTGGATGGAACAACGCCTGAAAAACAATAATGAAATTCGCACAAAACGTTATATTAGCGCCATCTAGCGGACAGTAGCGGAACTACAAAAAGCTTGCATTGGAGCTTTTACCGAAAATAAGTATTGTCTGCAATGGTAAGCAGTTTAATAGGTAATAAATAATGTTTACCTCATTGCCTAACCGAGGCGCGCAGACAGAGATGCTCCCACTCCGAATAGGCTTATCACAACCTAAACATCCCACTGGCGCGCTAAGATGCTGACCGGCAACACCTACAAACAAAACTCTAGTTTGACTACTCGCCGAAAGAGGGCGCTATAATTAAAAGTGTGGTAAGTGAACGTACCTATGTCTAGAGCTATTTCATTTCTTGCGGCAACGAAATCTTCAAACTGCTTGCGATGAGCTTCGTCGATGTGCCGACAGTGGGAGAGAGACAAGTCTTGCTTCGGCAGCTGAGAGGCCAGCGCCCTAGTACGCCAAGCGCGCCACGCCGCCGCGCCGGTGGCGCCACCTACATTGTTCGGCGCGCGTTCCGCCAGCGAAGCCCAATACAGTTCCGTCTGGAAACAAACGCTTTGATAAGAACGGTATATACTGTTACTGTTCAGAAGCGTTATCAAATGGTTTTCCTTCCTACACAGTGTATGTAATACGAATCATTGTTTTCCCTGTAATGTGTCTTCCTCAACGTATATTATGAAAACGGGGTCGTTCACCTAATACATGTATTCGCAAAGTTTACGTCAAAATCATAGACTAATGAAACATCTCCAGACGCCTCGTCTAAGATAAAACAGTGATTCATGGTATGCCAAAATTTTCCGCACGCTTTCTTATACACAACACACAGTATACCCACACATAGGCCACTGTCAGTTTACCAATCAGAACAAAACGTCAGTATAATGATTTTCTAGTAAGATTTCGTCTATTCTATAGCATCGTGGCATCCGTAAACCTTTATTAATCCATGGTTAAAGTATGCCAATTTACCAGGTAGGTACAACATGTGAACCTAAGGTACGATTCTGTAATGAGGTACAAAATATAGCTCATCTAAAAGCTACAACTACATGTACGTGCTTTGATTGATTCCCGGTGGTGAGTCCACGGGGTCAATTATTGATTTTCGAACTCGCGAATTCGCCTACTTGGCTATGCCTCAAAAACAATAAAAAAATTTGTTTATTCTATTTTCAAATGCTCGAGTCTCAAAAATCGCTCCCCAGGCCAAAGCTATCTCAATCGCGGAGGCCGACTGCTTGCGTAGAGTACAACTCGTCTACAAGTTGCATGTACCTGTTTGTGAGTGAGTCCAGGCGGCGAGTCCAAGCCGAGGCCGATCTGGGGCCGGTCGCGGAGGCCGAGCCTGTCGCGCACGGAGTCCAGCTCTTCGTGATACACCGAGTGCTGCAGGCGGTCGCAGCCGCATGACTTGCAGGTTTTCCTGAAAAGACAGATGACATACGTTTAATAAAGTTTTATTTACATATGTCGTGAACTTAATCCGCTAAAATGGGTCCTGATTGTGACGCGTCTTGTAACACCTATACCTTATTATAAAACTCGTTATCCGTTCGTTTCTGAAAGACACGCTGTTTATTTTATTATGGCCACTTTTTCGTCAAACACTATGGAAATAATTCTTCCCAATCCAAAAAACTGTCATTATTCTAGTGTTAGGTCATCACAAATAATCACAGGAAAATAAAGAAATGTTTTTCAAGCCCTGAGTTAGTAGGTATGTAGACACGTATTGTATGAGTTACCTAGGTTACAAATCTTTCCTAACTATGGACATACCTATTAAAGTTAAGGGCTCTAAAACCCTAATGTTCTAGTTATACGAATATAAGCCGATAGGTGCCTATTGGTTCTTAAGCATTATTAAGTCAAAACCTAATTTATATGTTCCATAACTATTAATTTTCGTAATGTCCACAGGAAAGAGGCCCGTTTTCGCGAACGCTGTACGTCTTCTATTGGGTCGGTAACTTAGTTATTACACGTCTAGAGTTGCAAACGTCCATGGCTCACGGTACCTAGCTGCTTAATAAAAGTTGTTTAAGCTTCGACAGTTTCATACTTACAAGCTCAGTGACGCTATTGTGCAAGTACCTAATATAAATGCATGACTAAAGAGCAAAGATGAGAATGTTAAACGGCCCCGTTCGACATCATTAACAATGCACTTTAGTTTTACTACTGTCGTTAACATTGGTGACCGCTGATGTCCCGTGAACTATCAAACTGGGTACAGAAATAGAGGTCACCAAAACTTTGAATACCTACCCCTACCTACTACCTACCATAAACAAGCAAAACTAATAGACGTTGCATAATCGTCATACTTATACTAATGTTATACATAAATACGGAAGTGACACAGTCAGTCTGTAGCATAAAGTAGCTGCTGGCGTTAACCGAATCCTACACAGTACATAGACTTTCCGACGATATGTCTAAACTAAAGATTACCAAAAACCATTTTTATGAAGTTTATTGTAAATCCCGATAAAGGTTGCGGACAACAGCTAGTATGTATATACAGATTGGAGCCTATGTTACATCGGTCAGTGGGCTTTAGGTACTGTTTTTGATAACTTGATAAGTATGCACGTTCAAATTTGCCGGCACGTAGGCTGCTTTGATTTATCTAATTTACTGGAAAGGATCTAAAACATACATTGAACATGTACATCTTAAAGCATCGCTTAGTTATTTACCGTTAACAGACAGGTACAGTACATACTACATACATGATACAAAAACATTGTTTTTGTATTCTAAAACAAAGATTGTGATGCGAAATACTTAGTTGTAACGGTACATGACTACATTGTGTGTACTTATTGCGATTTACATACTTAAACAGCCCCACGCACTCATATAAAAAATGCTACATTTTAGGCAACTAGCCAGCAAACGCTCGGTTATACTTGCAGCAACGAACTCACCCCAATATTGAAATTATTTTTTCGTAACTAGTGCACAAAAACGAACTTTGCGCACGCTTCGCGCGCGGTAATTTCTCTTTTTGACGCACTTGTTATGAAAAAAATCGTCCCTTACACGTGCAAAAACTTTTTTTTTACTCGGGTGATTGTTGCCCTCGTTTCACTCGGGCTCCAACTTTCACCCTCGCCGAAAAAAAGTTTTCCCGCACCAGTTACGAAATGTATTATTTTGTAAATAAGATCAGACACAGAAAACAGTTATAGACGTCATAGTGGCTATATATTTTAATATGTCATAATGTGATTATTTAACACCATCGCTAGGAATGAAGTGTATGTCGAGAAGACTTGGTTGTACAGTCGACGTCAAAGATATCGTTACGGTTTAGGTGCCAAAAATATATTTACACGACTTTATTGCCTTGACATTAAGGTCGTGGAAATATATTTTTCGCACTTGAACTGTAATGATATCTTTGACGTCGACTGTACATATATTAACGCTGCGCTGTGTTGTTCACGTATGACAAGAGCTCGGATGAAGATGTTGATACCTACCTAAATGTGCATCTGCTTGTATTTAGGTAGTGCAAATATTTAGATCTGTATGCCTACAATGAGCTGCCATGGCGTTATTAACGCAGACTTACTTTTTACCCATCACGCTCGTATTCGCGTATTGGCGCGGATACGGATAGAAAGTAAATGCGCGTTAACGCTCATGGTACGGGCCGTACCGTACGGCTATTGAATTCAGGCGTTTTCATACATTTTAACCGCGCGTTTATCCGCTCAGTGCGTTGCCGATCTATAAATAGCGTGTCGTGACAAAGCGCCGCTTATCCCTAACAAGACAATGATCTCGAGAGGGTCGGTACGTGTCGGATCAATCATGTTCAGTTAATCCGATCATAAGAACATAAATATGTACACATTAATGTCTCATTCGTTTCCGTGGAATGTACTTAAAGATTAGATACAAATAGTGAAATATATTCGCATAACGTAAATTCAATACATAAACTTCTTCAATATGTAAGGTAGACGTCCCAGTGGTCGAAATACGAATGCCCAATAGTTGACACGTCTATTGTTAGTGACTGAAGGTTAAACATGACATGTACAGGGCCAGAGTCGAGCACTCTGACATTTACCATCCCAACGAATTCTTACAATTTAAATATTACGTCGTTATGAATAAAACTGAGAGATGCCTGATTTTTTTTCCATTGGTATATTTACCTACGTTGTTAAGGTTAGGGTGTTAGTATTTTCGACACCAAATAGGTGAATATTATGATTATATTATTATACGTATATATCTAAGTACCCTATAATTGGCTTCCTGTTTCCAGTCTAAATTTTATTATTGTTTTTTGAGCCGTTGGTTCTCCAAATATGTAAAAATAAAATAAAAATAAAAATAATGTGTAAAGAATGAGTAGATACAGACTAGGTATGTTATCTGGCTGAATCATTCATTAATCATTACACGATTGTGAGTTTCCAATAATCTCTCGTGAATTCATTCATATTCGCAATACTCGTACTGTTTTATCTATTGTTGTTTCGCATTGGAATTCTGTTTTTATTGCTTGTTATTTATAATACAGGAACATAACTTTATGTATGTTAGATATTTACATTAATCGATTAACATTCGACTACTGAAACTCTTTCGTACTCAACCGAAATAATAATAAGAATAAATCATTTATTTCGGATAACAGGATCCATAGAATACAATTAATACAATTAATAATGAAATTAAATTACAATTAAATTAAATTACACCTAAAATTTAATTAAATTAATTTAATATATGGACATTATTCCAATGTCTATAATATAATGAACCTTAAGTATTTAAAATTTTCAAATTTTAGGAATTATTTTTCTGTTGTTACTGAAGTATTTAATAGTTTACCTACTCGCATTGATAATTGGGTTTATGAAAAGCATACCAAAAAAGGCCTTCTGTACAGAAAACGCATTATAAACCTCGTGAATATCCAAATATAGCTGCTGTCCATAATCAAAATACGATGTCCAGCCTTCAGCGCCCATGTCGGATCCAAATCAATGTCGAGGATTTAAAGATTCACGTCTCATTGCATACAACCGATATGTATTTACTTTCAAAACGTCACAAGATTTAAAGTTATCGTCAGACAGCCGACAAATTTTATATGTAGAAAACTGACATTTGGAAGTCTATATAGTACGATCCTAAGTACATTTGTGTTCTAAGGTTATAAGACCTTTAAGATGGAATATCGTATCTGTATTGTCATCATATTGAAATGCTAAGTGGAGTACAAAAGCAGTAGAAGATGGCCGCGGGATACGATTGTGTTTAAGTGATTTGCAATTCGAAGAGCGGCAGGGCGTAGAAAATGGCATATTCATAGTGAGTGGCACGACATTTGGAATGAGCATGTATATATAACAGTAAACAGACACAGTTTAAATCATGCATGTATTACGAATCTGTAAGCCAATGAATGACAAACGGAAAGACCGACGACTAAGTTTACTGTTGCCAATTTTTGAATAGTACAGTCAAGGGCATTAATATATATACACTTCTCCATACTGATCCCTTACAAATGTTTCTATATATTAATGCACTCGACTGTACTTACCTATATCTATCTCGCTGTGTTTTTGAATTTCGAACGCTCATTTGAACTATTTGACAATTAAAGATACTGTGACGTGATCACTTATATTTCGCGCGACAAATAGATTGTTACCTACCCATAACTTTTTTCTGCTAAATATACATATGCATATGGTACTTTCCGATGTTGTTGACTTACAGTTACGAGTTTACATATTAGGTAGGTATAGCAAAAAGTCTGTACAATAGCTACCTAACATATTTTTTTCAGCTAATTTCAATTATGTAACAAAAAAATTATATCGTTCGGTTAAGATTGTACACCATAATTGTACGTTTTTAGGACATTGATGTAACACACACGCACAAATCCCATCATTCCCATTTGTAACATTTGGCCCTCTTAGTTTTACGAGTACACGCAGATAAAATAGCCATGCACACTATCGCTTCCTACCTCAACTCCGTATTTGTTTTTATATCAGCCCAAGTGCTTTATTTCATTACGAGTTTGATTCACTTTTTATTGCTAACTTTTGTGACGTGAAAATAAACAATATCTGTAGAGAAATTTATGAATGCGGATGATTATCGTTTATTTCTAGACTTCGAGAAATTAGAGTAGAGAATGAAATTAGAGTAGACTGTCAAGGATGAGAGTATATATACAATACTGGCTAAGCTCTAGTTTCTTTAGGTACCTATTAATTAAGCTATGATATCCAGCAAGATCATAGTATTCACAGCGACGGACAAACTTCAAAACATATTGTACAGCTAAAATCTATAAATAACTAATATAGATACATAGTATTTAATGTTTCAGCCAAACGGTTGAAACATTTTGATATTGAGAAGCTTCAAGAATATCATGACAGACTTTCTGTCATTACAGTCTTAGGAAGCTAATCCATACTTTAGAAAAGTTCAAAATCAACGAAAAGATCTTGTCACAAACCATCACAGCACAGAGTCACAGCGATCTCAATCGAACGATATTTTATACTTTCTGTAGTTAGGTACCAGTACGAGCGGCATATGTGGTCGACGTCAGTGCTTCCAATAAGATAGAGTGGCCTTAACCCTGGCCAGAGACAAATGTGTTCTATATTTAGGCGACTAGAAGGTTCGAGTTACTGCCATTTGTATTTCCTAAACGTGTATCGCAGGGATTGGTGATAATGGAACCCATCAACAGCGCAGTGGTTTGGTTTGATAGGTATTTCTTTTTTTGGACAGTTTGATTTAGTTTAAGTATTTTTTAATTTTCAAAATCCAGTTGAAGGGGATATTTATTTAGTGTTTGACAAGACTTAGGATATTTTATAAAATATATTCTTACTACGGATAATCTTAAAGGAATGAATGAAACATTTATTCGTGACAATTTGACAAACAAGAAAACGATAAACACATAAAAAAAGGTGAAGGGCTGGGCTGATTTTGATTCTGATTTTCCTTGCATCGTTTACCTAGGAAGACCAGGGGCCCGTTTCTCGGACGCTTGTAACTTGTAATACAAGTGGAAGACTCTTTTTAATACTATTAATTAGATAAGGACTTGCGCTTGTATTATAAGTTATAAGCTTTCGAGAAACAGGCCCCATGTAGTCCGCACCATGACAACGAAATTAACGAATGCCTAATAAGCCTATTATGGAGAAGTATGATTATTGATTAGGCAAAATTGCCGAGCTTAATTACTCCGATCGTTCGATATTATATTATATCGTTAACTGTCCCAGAGTTAGTAAGGTGTCATTGTAATGGACCGACGCTTGGTACTGTTAATGAACTTGTTAAAATCAACATAATATTGCCTGATTTATAAGTAATTGAGAGTTCTCTGTTGTGTCTAACTTTAAGATCAAAGACCAAACAGACAGGTCATCAATCGATTCAGTAGCCGTACCATGAGTTGTGCAGCTAGCTTGATGGAATACTTTACTTTATTTATCGTGTAAATGCTAACGTAAACGTGACTTGCCAGTACGTGGTAGCCATACCATGACTTTGCAAGTATAAGATTTACTCGATACGTATAGCAAGCCATCGCATTCGCTCTAATGTCACTACGAGCGCGATAGAATGCATTACGTATCGAGTAAAATCTAATGTATCCTTTACTTTTCAGGTCGTGGTACGGTAACTGTTTAAACTTTACCGCAACGTCTAGGGCGAGACAACGAGGACCTTGGATTAGAGTAAACAGCGTCCAATCTAATTACCACGTCGTAAATCAAACGAAAATATATTTTACGAGAATGACTGAATGCATAAAATAGCCGGCGCGGTAACACTGTAACCGATCCAATAAAAACAAACTGTTTGACACGAATTACTTAATCAGTACATAGTTAAATGATATCCTTTAAGTATCACGAAAGTAATTTCCTTACTAATGGGATCTCTCTTTACGCTTACCTACATCTCGTAAACATGGCAATTATACGTTAAGTATGTAGTAATCAGTCTGTGACATACATTTCGTTATCATTAAACCTTTTAAAATAACTTTCGACTGTTTTTTTAACAAAAAAACTTTAGATCTTCAAAATTGAGCCTTTAACTCCAATAACATAGTTCTTATATTCTCATAGTTTACTTCTCGTATGTTAAAACACTCGCTGCCCTCAGGATTCTATTTTAGAACAAACTATAGAATCCATTCGCTTGCTCGTGTTTCAATTTCATACTCGCGGGTAAAATACAACTTTGCACCCTTGTATAACAAATAACTATTGGTATTGACTTACTACTGTCCACTTAGTTTACGATACGTCAAAAGGGCTAGGATTAAGATGTAAACAATGCGGGTCACTGACCGTCGCGATGCGCGCACGCATACCAATTAAGTAGATCCTTGGAGTCATGGGAAATGTCAAGGAAGGGTAATTAGCCTAACGCTACATAAGTAAAAGGTTAAAATTAGTTGAGTCCTAAGAAAAATGTCTTGAAATTCTAAAGTATTCTATTATTCGATAAACCATATCTTCTCAATATGGACGTCTGTCACCAATGTAAGTTGAAATTAGAATTTTCATTTCATGGTTTATTTTATAATTATACCTCGATATTTTTCTAGCAGGAACGAGAGATTGACAAAATTAAACATCGTATATCTAGGTATATTTATAATAGTAAATTAATGACAGACTTTTTTTAATACGATACGGGATATACCGTCTCTTTATCGTTGTTATAATTTTAAATTTTATGTGCTGAAAGGAAATTCAGCAAATATTTTTGAGCTTCAGTTTTTCAGTGTTCCAGTAGAGAAGAAGAATAGCCTTAGCAAACAATTGGATCATTAAAACACCTATTTATTTGGTTATATTTACATTATAGAAGGCAAAAATGATGCACTGTGCTTACGCGATAGGTTGCGGTACACTTTTTAGCACCATCAGACTATCACACAAACGTTTGCAAATGTAAAATACTCCCATGCTTTTAAATACATGTACTAATAGCGATAAATGTTAGTATAAACGTATTTAATCTTCTAGACCCTGAGAACGATTATGAAATGAATCTAAAAAAGATTTATTACAGCCATTACTCAGCGGTGTGCCAGGTTAAAATAATCATTCATATTTATTTAATTTATAGAATTTAAAAAACGTAAATGAATTCATTCGCGAATTGTCTGGAATGATTCCAATAAGTATTCGCGATTATGAAAATAAATATTTTGTATACAATAATTTTTCTTTCAGTTCGTTTCAATTAAATTTAGTCTGTCGAATTTCAGTTTTAAATATAAAGTGGAATGCTTCAGAAGAAATCCAAGCAGAAGCAGATATATCTCCTTCCAATAAATAAATACTTATCGCAAAATATGAAATGCTAAAATTATTGAACAATTAAATTAAATAAAAGTAGATGCACCAATGCCCGACACGGCCCCATGTCAAACCATCATAAAGTCATAACAATAAAGTTTACAACACGGTGTCGAAAATTGGGTCTTAACATGTCTATAATTGGGGCAGTTAAGATAGGTATTATAGGTAATACCTACCTTGAACGATTTCCGATTAGATAAATATCATGTCAAACCCCAATTAATGAATACCTCAGCCAAAGTAATCCATACTATGCCATCTGGATCAATTCCAAAACAATTGGGTGGAAAATGTCGAAATCGGATGTTAATGTCAAACAAACACCCACGTGTGTCAAGAATTAAATCAAAATCATTCATCCCATGCTGATCTAACTATAACGGTAACGTAACGTCAGAATATTTTGGATCAATTGACGATGACAGTGGATTGTTTTGTAAACATATCATTTTTTCATTCGTTTTTGTTTATATTGACTGTAATCTACTGTACTGTTTACAATTGTTTACTTCAGAATATGCTATTGTATAATATTGTTAGGAAAATACTTATGGTTAGTAACTCTTATTTTTATGGAAGCTATCATAAGTTTCATGCAATCATGCACTTACATGAGTAATAAAGTTTAAATAGGGTAGCTACAATTTTATAAATGTTGTATTAAATTGCATAACATATTTATGACTTCCGGTTTTTCAAGGTAAATATGTTACTAAACCTTCACATACTGGTAAGTACTTCCAAAAAATATTGTAGAAAAACCAATAATTTTCCACGCATGTATGAATGAACACACTGATGGTCGCAAAGCCCGCAAACAAGCGTACAAGGGGTACAAAAGACAGACTATACTATACACCGTGTTTTTATTGATTTCCGTTAAATTGAACAGTTACTTGGGACATTAATATAAGTTGCCTGGTATATCGGCTTTTGTCCATTTCGTAAAAAATTTTTTTTTTTCGTTATCATACATAATAACTGAAATGGCAAGTGTAAGAGAACCTTAAGAATAAGATCTCAGGTGATTGACGGCATATGTCGAAATAAGTTTCATTAGGATGTAATAAAGGTTGCAATACCTACACTTGTTCATTCATTAAACTTATTTTTTTAATAACTTAATAAAAGTAAGAGTTAAGATACTGGTTTCTTAGAGAAAATGATTATTTTTTACCTAAATAAGCTTCCCTTTAATTTAACGGAAATCAATAAAAACATGGTGTATAATATCGACCTGAACAAAAAGGCACTGTGACTGATCAGTGATTAGTATTAGTATTTAGAATAACTCAATACGCTGACCGGGAAAGCCATGGATTACTTTAAAAACTCTAGCTTTAAATTTTAATGTAATGTATTTGTACATATACAGGTATATCTTGCAGTGACATACATGTAATACCATACGATAAATAAATAGTGATTAGTATTTTGGCAAGTGTGTATAATACTTATTTAAAAGCAATGCATTAGTGATTGTAAGTAAAGAACAGTGTGGCCATCGACGTATAAAAAATATGGGTTTGTAAACATAGGCATGGAGCAAAAAAATATTATCACTGCTTCAGTTGAACTAATATATTATAATCTGAACGATTTATAAAAATATTGGACCACCTACTTCACGGATGTCAATTACCTACTAGGTAAATTTAGACGAACTGAAATAAATATGCGAACATCGGTATTTTAAACACCGTGGATTATTAATAATGTTTGGAAAGTTACTGTCTGTATTTACTTTACACAGACCATTCAGTGTTTTAAGAGCACGTCAATAGTATCCAGGATCCATATCATAATTTTTATAATTATAACATCAAAGACAATATTCTTGGCACAGGATTGACAGAGTGAAGGCCGATAAGACATCACACGCTTCCAGATTATCGATAGGAATTGACATTTTGGCATGGAATCCCAGAATTTACCTGATTTGACGTCATAGGTTTCAATCTTCCCAACGATACCTATTTTTGAACTTTCTTAAATCTCAAAAAAATGGGCAAGAGTGAGTTTCGCGTGGAAAGGGTTCCGTGCGTTCAGGAATATTGAGATATTCTATGATATTTTAAAATACTATAGTCTTCCAATAGGTTCTACCTACTGTAAACTATACGTAAGAAGCTATTTTCTGTAATTCTTGCATGATATTAAGCTCAGTATTAGATAAGGGGGTAGGCAACGTCTACTCACAAAAATAACGTCTGTGTTGTAAGGCTTGAATATCTATTGCTAAACAATAAGTATTCATGCGTTATGAGCAGACTTAGCGCCTCATGTGTCATATGGTAAGACTAGGAAGGAATCGTTGTACGTGTTTATACCTGCTTATTGCAAAATTTGAAACCACTGAACTGCATACGCTGAAATAAATTTTCAACGAAATTCCAAGATCCGGATCTATGGTGGGTGTCAACGTGGGTTTTGTTTATTATACCATACACTGGCGGTTGAAGGCGATGAATGGACTAATGACGTACAACACAACTTTACCGCGATTCTAGATGAAAGAATCGGAAAAAATATAGCGGTGTAAAACAAAAGGACGCCGACATAATAAAATTAAATATATCACTACTTTTATTGCGAAGAACTTGCTTTTACAGAGTTTTGTAAGCTGTTTGTGTAGTCAAATGAGAATTGTAGTGGGAGGTAGACTTTTTAATGTAATGTCTGGTCTGGCTCGGTTTCGTGTATAAAATCACGGTTTGTGTATGAGATGAGAAGTACGCGGTACAGAAAGGAACTAACTACGAGTATAATTATGTAATTAAATATACTGAATTGCTTGACAATACGTCATCATCATCATCAGCCTAATTTAATCCACTGCTAGACATAGGCCTCTTCTGTAACTATACTGATGGACGCATTTAGGTAATGCTCATAATCGCCACGTGCGGGTTGGCGATCGCAGTAGTAGTGTGTCCAATATGATGACGCTTCTGCTCATCATCTTCATTACATAAATGGTCAGAGTCACTTCCTGCTTAAATAGTCGACTCTTAGGACACTCATGGGAAAAGTTGGGGTCGTGACAAATGCATTCTTACCGCCGTCACCAAGTGGCGGACAAATACGTACGTACCTAATTATAAGCAGATGGAGTGATGTTGCTTTGATCGAAAACAGAGAGTAAGGGTGCGGCTCCACTGACGCGGAGCGGAGCGGAGCTGTGGGAGCTCGGCCAATGAGACTGCATCACAGTGTTTCGAATTTTGAAATTGAAGAATGTAATTGGTCAATTTTGCACAGCTCCGCTCCGCACCGCGTCAGTGGAGCCGCACCCTTAGCGTAGTGCGCTAGCACTCCCATCATCTGTTAATCAAAAAGACGCATAAATTTTATACACAATACTCATACTAATAGCTGAAAATCTTCTTGCCCCACAATCAATTAGCAAAATCAAGGCTCTAACCCCACCCAGGCAGCATTCAAAGATAATGTTTGCTTGCAGCTGATTGCAAAGTAAATGGGAGTGTGGGCTTGGTTCCATTAGGCGCGCGGCGTGCCAAAGGTCGCGGCCGAGGATAGTGGATACTATTAGGTCTGGATATTTAACGCTTGTATTTTGTAAGTCATGTTTTATTAATAGTACATTGTGCATCAAGGGAGGTAAGTACGGAATTACTAACGAGAGTGTTGGAAGCCCGACGCCGTAGGCGGAGGGCTTTTAATGACTCGAGTTAGTATTTCGCTTACCGACCGTGATGCATACAATGTTTTTCATCACACTTGCCGACAAAAAAAAAGTTTTAAGTCAAAATATTATTAAATGATGTACTGACATTTCTATTACTCCCTAGGGAATTTCACTTTTCTATTACTCCCGCTACGCATGCAAGCAATGGCGCGCTTAGACAGCAAGTGTGATGAAATAGTACATTGTGCATCAAGGGAGGTAAGTACGGAATTACTAACGAGAGTGTTAGAAGCCCGACGCCGTAGGCGGAGGACTTTTAATGACTCGAGTTAGTATTCCGCTTACCGACCGTGATGCATACAATGTTTTTCATCACACTTGCCCCAAAAAAATAAGTTTTAAGACAAAATATTATTGAATGATGTAGGTACTGACATTTCTATTACTCCCTAGGGAATTTAACTTTTCTATTACTCCCGCTACGCATGCAAGCAATGGCGCACTTAGACGTCAAGTGTGATGAAAACGGTTTTTTCATCACACTTGCTGCCTAGGCGCGCCATTGTTTGCGCGCGCAGTGGGAGTAATAGAAAAGTGAAATTCCCTAGGGAGTAATAGAAATGTCAGTACGTCATTTAATAATGTTATTTCTTAAAACTTATTTTTTTGTCGGCAAGTGTGATGAAAAACATTGTATGCATCACGGTCGGTAAGCGGAATACTAACTCGAGTCATAAAAGCCCTCCGCCTAACGGCGTCGGGCTTCTAACACTCTTGTTAGTAATTCCGTACTTACCTCCCTTGATGCACAATGTACTATTATTAACTTCACCGCGTATCAACTGTCGTCGATGCTTCAATTCTTGTGGTAAATTTTTCGACCACTTCTACTGAACCGAAATCTAAAGGTGCGGTTAAACTAAAAGAGCATTCGCTGTTCTAACCTCCCACTCTACGAAATACGATCGGTACACAACACGTGATTGGTTGATTTCTTAGAACGGGCGCTAGAACAGCGAATGCTCTTTTAGTTTAACCGCACCTTAAGCTAAACGTGGCTTTCAGCAACCGACTTGGGAGACTACAGTGATAATAGTTTCACGTGACTAATCTACAGAAAGTAGCATCTACGGTTAGTTTGCAACTAATTTTTATTTTCCAGTTTTTGGTGCAATTAAAACCGTTTAACTTAAAACTTTTTTTACTTATTTTACATACAGTGATTCACTGACCAAAAAGAGGGTTAATTCCGAGGTTATGTTCCTGAAATTTAATTGGACGGGCAACCGAATCGCGAAAAATAATCAGCTCTTCCATATACATTTTGAAATTTGAGTAGGCGAAATATATGGAACAGAAAAATATTTTCAATGACTTCCGAATCAAACCACTAAAATTAGGTCACTAAAAAAATCACGCCTTTAATGATTGCATTTTATCACCTATCGCCGTGATGAAGATAGGCGCCGTAATATCAGACGTGACCGATGTCACGATAGACTATAGAAGCTCGTCTCTCACAAGCTTACAGAATAAATCAACGGAATGATTCAACTGACACTTTTTAGTAATAAATTGTCGGTAGTACTTGAATAGAAAAAATGAATATCAGCAGACCTAGCCAATATGCCATTCTGCAATCGTATACGATAAGCGATAAGTAGTCAATGAATGACAGATTCGTACGAAAAGTCCCACACATTATTATGGTCACGTGACTTAACGCTTATCGTATACGATTGCAGCCAATAGATCAGGATGCTTAGCCAAGTTGCCAATCGCTAGCGCTTAGTAGCGTATCGTAGTATGTACGTACTTTTCTGTCTTTGTCACTCTTTCACATTAGTGCGACAAAGACAGTTAGCTACCATTCGCTTACGATTGACGATTAAGCGTTAGCGATTGTCTAAGCACCCTGATGGCTTAGCCAATTTGCCAATCGCTAGCGCTTGATAACGTATCGTAGTTTTTCCTCTCTATCACTCTTGCATATTAGTGCGACAAAGACAGCTAGCTGCCTTTCGTTTACGATTGACGATTAAGCGCTAGCGATTGGCAACTTGGCTAAGCATCCAGCTCGCTGAAAATTTCTAGATATTATTGTCATCCATTACGACCAACAAGTACAGTAATATTGCTATCGGCATTGTAACGATGAATGTAATCAACAATGTCATGACAATATTTACTTTTGGGTTCTTGTTTACATGAATCCGCAAACCGCGATATCACCGATTGCATTTGATTGGCCTGACCGACCAAATGATAGGACATAAAGTGTGAACGGCGAGAATTGCCGGCCGTTAAACTTTTTACGGCGGTGCTAATGAGCCGTGTGGCCTTTCTTTCGGGGGTTACAGGAAATTACCGTTATTTTAAATGTGTTAAACATTTTGTTACATATTAATCGGAATAATAAATATATCCCTTTTTTCTCAGCATGAAATCAGTGTATGGCTATTATACAAAACAAACTTTTGTACTGACTGTACAAAAGTTTGCTAATTTCTGGATGCTTATCCAAGTTGCCAATCGCTAACGCTTAGTAGCGTATCGTAGTTTTCCCTCTCTGTCACTCTTTCATATTAGTGGGACAAAGACAGTTAGCTGCCTTTCGTTTACGATTGACGATTAAGCGTTAGCGATTGGCAGCTTGGCTAAGCGTCCTGGTAAGTTTTGAGGGTATTAAAACTAACTGTAAATACATTAATAACTAGGAATAATTATTAATAAATATAATAATTATATGGCATTACTTCCAAGAGATAGCGATTGAATTGACTTAAAGGAAAGTTCGTTGTTATCAGAAAATTGAGAAATACACGGACATGGTAATATTTGACCCCCTTATTTATAAGCATCTCTTAACTTAGCAAGCCGCAAAGTATTGTTTGTCCCTTTCGATCTTATGAATATGTCTATAAGACCGCAAGGGACAAGTAATACTTAGCGGTTTGTTAAGTTAGGAGGTGTTTATGAATAAGAGGGTTAATCATTAGGCTATAGTTGCCAATTTCTAAGAATGTACTTTTGACAGTTTGAAAATGAGCCTTATATATATGACGTTAAGACTATCGAAAAAATGGTGAGTCTTACCCTCATATTAATAAGGATTAACATAGGAGAGGCCTACGTCCAGCAGTGGACTAAAATAGGCTGATGATGATGATGATGAATAAGGATTAATCTATAACTGTCAAAAGTTCATTCTTAGAAATAGGACTATAGGCAACTATAGAACTATCTTGCTAATAACTTACCTAATAACCAATTCGATAATGTCCTCCTGCTCGAAAGCTTTACAGTAGAGATGCAGCACTTTAAGGCAGACATACTGCAGCCCCGTCCACGGTACATCTGCAGCTTTCAGGGCCTCGTCCCAGGGGCAGTTCTCGTGCCTCGTGAGACACAACATGCCTTGCTCGCTCTCCGTTGGAGGCATCAGGTTTCACTTCTCATTACACTTTGTCGTTAACTGTTTGCACTTGAGGCACTGGTTTGAACACTTTGTTTATAATTTATAATGTAAATATATTGTAGAGAGGTTTTGTTCAAGTGTCTTTTAGAAATTCGATGGAGATTAACCTTTCGGAAGCCAAACTTTTCAATATTCTGACAGTTGGAAGAAATTGATACTTGCAGCACAGGTTATGTAGTACGAGTATCAAAGTCTCATGCTTTTGTGTGATCACTGTTGACATTGCATTGCAATATTAATCGTTGTTACTTTACTGTTGTAGCTTTATGTGACGAAATCATCTAACCAATCTTTGAGTAGAAATTTCGAAAAATGACTCATTATGAACTACTTTTTCACAGAAGTCCTTTAAAATATATAACGTACTTGGATATTGTTTACAGGAAAATCATATTATTGTTTTCAAACACTAAACAAATATATTTTGTTATTGCGAACACTGTTCGTAAAAACTTTGTCCTTTCCAGGAAATGCTACAGGATAGAGGACATTTTTCAATTATGCATGTGATTCAGAGCAAATTACGTATGAAATCGCTGAATAAAGACACACTATATATTATGTTCACGAAGGATGCTACGGCACTGGACTTATGTATGGCTAGGTGCTGTTTTAAGTATATAATTAAAAAAATTAAAAAACACGACTGCCGTTTTAAGCGAACTGAAATGTAACAAATAATTCCTTTTTCAAATTAATTCTTGTGAGCGTATCTGCATAATTATATAGACGCTTGTCTTATTACTTACTATATTTTGTTTAGATTGCAGTCGGGGAACCTCCATATATTTATATTTTCCGTAAATGAAAGGTTCCCCGACTGCAATCTAAACAAAATATAGTAAGTAATAAGACAAGCGTCTATATAATTATGCAGATACGCTCACAAGAATTAATTTGAAAAAGGAATTATTTGTTACATTTCAGTTCGCTTAAAACGGCAGTCGTGTTTTTTAATTTTTTTAATTATTTTATTTATTGGAAACCTTTTAGTGAATTTGGAGATTCCTTAACCCTTAATTCGATACCGGGTAAAATACTAGACATCCAAAACACAAAAATCTACACGAGAAACCAAAACGCTGAAACGAAAACTAAGCAGTGTAAGTGTATTGCATAATGATTATTATTCTGAAAAAAAATGTGTCGAGCCAACAGAAACGCTAGTTTGTTATAAATCACCGGCAAGATACCCAATTGGTAAGGACACGTCGCCCGGGCTAACGTTAACAATTTTTTTTTTCGTCATTTTGTATGATAAGGTTTTGTTTAAGTTGCACATCTATTTAACTAAATACTTGAAGTACATATTTCTATTTACTTGAAACTTCTAACACAGTTCATCAACGAGTTTATTACTTGCAAAGTAGAATGTCCAGTATTTTTCCCGTTGGCAACTACGCCACGTTTTATGTAGTTGTTGCTATGTCCAGTATTTTTCCCGTTGCCAATGATATGGTGTTTTAACAATGTCCAGTATTTTTCTCGTTGCCAATGTTACCGTGTTTCATCAACACATTATAATTTTGAGTAAAACCACTCAAATGAAATGAAAATGGGACACTTTTTATGTAAAAACCAGCACTAAGAGACCTGCAATAACATCTATATCATATATTGCTATATGGCCCCTTTTTTTTACTTACTACTCATAACGACGTAGGTACTAATAACAAAATAGATCTTCGCACTCAATGAGCTCTTGCTGCCCAATATATTAAAGAATTATTAATATATTTACATATTATTTTATTTATTTTTATGTAATGTATTTCTAATAAAGCTGTGTGATTTCAAGTCCAAAAAAAGTTTCCTAGATGCCGAAAACTCAGACGAGGAAGATGCTGTACAGCAGTACAGAAAACAGCATATTTTCAGTGACTCCCAGTATTGATTTCTAATTGGAGCGACTTAATTTATTCGGAGAAGAGTCCAACAAACATGTAATCAAAAGTCAATCTGATAAAAGTTTTGCTTCCCGTATGATAAGGACATAATTAGGACATCGCTGTTGATGATGAGCCAAGTAAATCAAGCCGCTCTAAATGCATTGATTTTACTTCATTGTGAACCTAAATCGTAGAACCTGTGAACTACAAATGGAAAAAAGATACACTGAATTCAAAGGCTGACATAGAACCAGGTAAATTTATATTTACCATTTATAAAAACATATATTATTCTATGTCAGCCTTGTATTTCAGTGTCCCTTTTTTTTCATTTGTAGTCCACAGGTTCTAAGATATTACTACTTACTAATTGAAATTGTAAGTTTTTTAATAAAGATTTTGACATAAAATATCTTGTTTCATATAATATATGTAAAAAAAATATTAAAAATATAGTAAACTAAATTAACCGTACAATTGGCAATGGCAAAAATACTGGACGTTCAAGCCCAATACCTATTCACTGCATAGTTGGCAACGTGCAACATACTTGACATATGATTTCTGGAGAACTATCCATAAGTGATTTTTTTTATAAATTTTCTGTTATTCAAAATCATGTAAATAGGCATAAAAACTATAGTTATATGTATTTTTTCAAAAAAAGTGTCGTTGTCGATTTAAGGGTTAAAGTTGGAAAGAATTTCAAAAACCAACTTCGCAGAGGGCTGAAGCTTCGCTCTGGGGGCCCGAGGAGTTCCCATCCCGCTAATTTTGGGCGAAGCCGAAAGGCACGCCACGTGAGGAACTAATGTAAATCTATGTTGAGCGAGTCCAAAGGGCGAGTTTCAGGGTAGGAGGCCGAAAACTCTCTCTCTGAGCTCGCGGAGGCCCGGACCTTCACTTCGAGGGCCCAAGCATGTCGCTTACAAATTTAAAGAGAGGCCGAAGGCCGAGCTGCGGAAAAATTGAAGTACCATGCTTCTTCAAATACCCAGGCATCTAAAAAACTGACATCCGCGTAGGCCCCAAAGCACGACGAGCGAGCCCACACTGTACAACCGTCCCTCTTAACTGATTTAATAATCGAACCGGAGGGCCCAAAGTGCAACGGTTCGATTCAACGCGCCGCACTGCGACGCGACGCGCTTTTGGCCGTTGGCTCTACGCGCAGCCGAGGTCCGCGTAGAGTCAACGGCCAAAATCGGCACCCAGAGGCGCGCGAGTTCGCGAGGCGGAAGGCCGAGCTGCCAAAGCCCAGGACTACCACGCCAGCCGACGGAATAGTGTAACGTTAAAATGGATCCGACGATTGTTTCAACAACCTGCAAAGGCCGTAGAACGTACTCCGCGTAGGGCCGAAGGCCCGAATCGTTCCTCAAAGAGGCGCTGGTATGCGAGGCCGAAAGCTGAGCCCCCGGCCCGGACCACCGGAGCCAGAGGCACAGACTTTAACTTAGAGGGCCCAAGTGTCACTAGGAAATTTAAAGCAAGGCCGAAGAAGGGACGAAGTACTGCAGCGTAACTATCGGGGTGCTTCAGGCGCGAGCCCGATGGTCGGAGGCCCGACGAGCGAGCCCAAGCGGTACAACCGTCCTTCTTAACTGGCATAACAATCGAAGCTAGAGCCTAGCGCTACCACACTACGTGATGGAATAGTGTAACATGAAAACGAATCGGAGATCCGTAGACCCGACGATCGTTTCCACAACCTGCGAAGGTTGTAAACTGAGCTCCGCGTAGGGCCGAAGGCCAGAGCCCAGCGCTCCTTCGCTATACAATGGAAAAGTGTAGCATTAAACCGAATCTCAAGGCCGCAGGCCCGAAAAATTGTTTCGAGAAAATACGGAGGCTGAAAGCCGTGATCCTCATAGGGCCGAAGGTCTGGAGCGCGGCCACCAGGCGCGCTTGCCTGCGAGCTGCGTGAGACTCAAGTTTCCAGGCAAACCCACCTCATCATACCAACCAACTCCCATCGACTAACTCGTCATTCATACCACCTCCCCTGCGCAAATGTTAAGGCCAAACCCGACCCTGATCTGATCAAATGGCCAACGGCAAAACGGTCAAAACCTTGCCCGCCCCCCTTTAGTGCTCCTCTGTAGCACCCTTAGAATAAATCTAGCACCATATGTCTGACTAAGTTCGTTTTCTAGTGACGTTGTTGTACCTATAATGTGCCTAATTACTAATTTGACATTTAACAAAATTGTAGGCTCACATTTTGGATGAAAAAAATAAAGATATTTCAAGTTTTAAATTTTATGCGCATGTTGCAACACGTAAGTACCTATAGCAATTTTGTTTGGCCACAATTGCTAATATGATTGTATTTTAGGGCCATTCCTCTGATATGCGAATCATATCGTACGTAATTTTTTTGATATTGTATTCTGGCCATTCTCCGCAACGCTGGCCCAATACTTGTTGGGAACTTCTCATACATTCTTGAATTTTTACGCAGATATGTAAAAGTTCCCTCACAATGTTTTCCATCACCGTAAAGCACTTTGTGTACAGTACTAGACAAAATGTTCTTTGCAGATGTATGCAAGTTCCCTCACGATGTTTTCCTTCACCGTAAAGCATGCAAGTTCGCACCACGATTTTGATACGAAATCGACTGTTTGGGCTATCATTTTTCCAGCATTTAAGTCGACACTTGTTTCCAACTAATATAATTATGACTGATCATTGAGCTATTTCTTATTAATTAACCGTTACTTTCGAACAGTTCGGACAACTGAGGCAGCTGTGGCAGCTTTTGGTAGTCATGTCATCATCAAAATATGACAACTTTACTTGCCTATGAATTGTTATCGGATTCAATGTATAACATTGTAAAGATTCTATGGGAAATTAATATTAACTCCTCTTGAAATTTTACTGTTAACACAGAAAAAAAAATCGCCCGAAAGTCTCAACTTAATCTTTTGTCCGGTACTGTATATCAAACGATATATCGTATATAAGTTCTATTTGAAAAACTCATCGGTTACGAGCCGGGGATTGAACCCACGACCGCTGCGTAGCAGCCGTGCATTTTACCCCTTGACCACAAGCGCGTACATACAATGTATCTGTTTCATACACACTTCAAGAAGATGTGTCAACGGTGACAGTCCTGTCACGTCTTAGGCTTCGAAGAAAAACTTCAATAGTGCGATGTAGAACATTTCGAGTTTTCTCTTCGAAATATACTTAAACATATAACTTGTATATATATTTACAATCTGCATACAAAATGCTTTAATTTGATACCCAAATCATAGCATTTAGATGACATATTATTCTTTGAGCTTTAATTGTATTTTAATGAATCTGGTTTTTCTAGAATAAGTAACAAACATATAAGTTATATACATATTCGTAGTCGTTGTTTGAAGCTCTTCATTTTGATACCAAACTCGATAGGTTTCTTTCAAATTTTTTTTTTTGGTTAGATAATATTGAATTTTTTGGCCGCCATATTGTTTTTAACGTGACGTCACATGTCCTATGTTACCCGCGACGTCACGACGATTCTAATGATACCTTACACTATTAAAAACGGTTAAGTAGTCGCGAAGATCTGCGCGTTTAAAGAAAATATGAAACATACATAGGGACTGAACACATATACTCTCCTTTTTGGCAGTCGTGTAAAAAATACATAAGTTTTCTCATGATTACAACAACTTCTACGGACCTATTTTAATATAGGTACGAGTAGGTATATTTTCAAGATTACGCGATTAAATTACGATTTACACAATTTAAATTAGTTAACTCGTAATCACTTAAAAAAAAGTAAGCAGGTAACCTATAAGATAAATACTCTTAGATAAGATGGGGTTAGGAGGTTGTCTAAAATTTGACACTGAAATAATTTACTTAGATTTTAAAGTAGGAAATGTAAGTATCTAGGTACTAACAGAATTAGGAAATAGGAACCTTTTATGAGTGAAAATTGTAGAAGTATAAAATGTATACTTCTAACATAATTGGGTTCCTGTCTAATGTCTAACCTGGCTTTAGACATCAGACAACACCGGATACAAGACATACAAGCATGCATGCAAGTTGTACTACGATACGAGATGACACAATGAACTAAACCAAATACGGAATGTGAGTGGACCGCAGTCGGCTCGAGGAAGTGGCAATTTAAACAATTCAGTCTATTGTTTGGGCTCGCTTTGTGCTCGCTTATCACTGAAACACTTACACACGCTAGACGTAAACTGCATGCCTAATTAAGCTATCGACCTCGTTTAAATTCTTAAATAGATAGGTGGCATACATTAAAATGTCGTAGACATGTAACTAGTTTACTAACATAGGAATGGACTGAAGAGAAGTTTCCAAAATTGGGAATATTCTCATATTTCTCATGGAAAGTTCTTGGCATTGTTCTTCGCTCATTTATTGAGTGGGGTTAATTTCTATGACACTTTATGAGTTTAAAACCTCCGTTTTGTCAGCCTCCGTAGCCTAGTTGTTAGTGACCCTACCGACTAAGCTGGAGGTTCCGAGTTCGAATCCCGGCGAGGGCATTATTTGTGTATTTATTTATCACAAATATTTGTTCCTTGGTCATGGCTGTCTATGTGTTTAAGTGCCTATATGTATCTATCTATTATATATTGTCGTCGCTTGGTACCCACATCACAAGCCTTAATTGAGCTTACCGTGGGACTAGGTTGATTTGTGTAACCCCAAGTGTTCCCAAGATATTTATTTTGTTTATAAAACAGAAGACAGTGAATAACTCGAACGTCAAATTAAGCGATCTACTGTCAAGAACATTGCGTGGCTTAATTAATAATCCAAGAGAATGTTTTCAATCGAAATCTTCACGGATTTTTTTTACTATAATTTCTAGTAATTTTTGCAAAGTTTGAAAAGGTCGTGCACATTTGTACATATACATACATAGATCATTTGAGAGTAAAGTAATATGTTAGCACTTTGGTAAAAATGTGCCACCTTGTCGCCTACCATATTGACGAAATTGGCGTGTATGTGTATTTAAGACTTTAATTAGTCGCTTTATACATATCTTGACTAAAAAAATAGGTACTTAATAATGATTAATTCTAACATCCTTTTAATTCCCTTCAAGATATGTGGGCGGTTTAGTAAATACATATGCCCCACTTTGCCCCTTGCTATAATTATATAGGTAGTATAAGGGCGCTTAGACATTTAATTCATATACGTAATGAATTAAATGTCTAAGCGCCGGCAAAGTGGGGCATATGTACTTACTAAACCGCCCACATATCTTGAAGGGAATTAAAAGGATGTTAGAATTAATCATTATTAAGTACCTATTTTTTTAGTCAAGATATGTATAAAGCGACTAAGTAAAGTCTTAAATACAAGTTTTACTACTTCGGTCGGATACACCATAAACGAACTAGATAAAAAATCCGCAATTACGCATGGGTTTCGTGTTTAATTTGCCACGTATGCGGGTCGACACAGATTGTAAACATATAAGGATTAAATTAGGAATGTCAGAGTGGTAGAGCTGGACGAACTTGGTTTCTATATTCGGATTACCGAGAATTTCTGGAGTGCCTAGATCTATTTAATCTCTCCGTGTATTTAAGTAGTTATATATAATATATAGGATAGTATATATACGTATATATATGTATATATATACATATATATACGTATATATATATACATATATATATATATATTTATATAACTACTTAAATACACGGAGATTCACACTGTTTACAGGATTTCAGGTGTTTTCAAGAACATGTTTCAAGCCCTAAGATCTCATCTTGACTCTTCATGTGTGCAATGTTAAACTAACATAAATTTAAACTACAATTTAACATTTCTAAATTCTATATTAATAATTATTAATATAGAAATTAATTAGAAATTAGAATTAATTATTAGAATTATTATTTTCTAAATTATATATATATATATATATAATTTATATATATATATATATAAATTATATATATATATATATATATATACCTATCTAATTACCTCTATATGTATATATTGTACAACACAAGCCTTAACTGAGCTAACCATGGGACTGGGTTGATTTATGTAAGAATGTCTCGTGAAATGTACATATCTCCGCCAATGCTTTGAAAATTCCTACTATTAATCAATCATGACAGAATTAGGTTCCTTATTTTTTCAAATGCATATTTATTTATACTTGTACGATTGTCACTCGTAATCATTTATATTAATGTGCTCAGGAAAATATACCTAATTAACGTTCTAGAAAAAATAATTTTAATCAATCATCAAAACTTGTACGAGTAGCTTTGTGCTATATACATGGTGTTCGCGAGCATCGCGGGAGATTTTACTTATTGTTGGTTGTTGGTATTGTTTCTCTACTTTTTAAATTTTAGTAACATTGTATGACCGATTCGTGCACATCTCTAGTTCCATTAATATGAATCGCAGCGCACACTAAATTGAAGTACCTACATATAAGCTCCTTATTCGGATTTAATGTAATTCATTTAAATGATTCGTTACCTAAAAGGTTTCATCGGAATAAGGCATAGGTAAATTAAATAGGGGTCACAGGAAACGTTTATGGACATGAGTTTTAAATGGCGCAAGGTTTTGCTGGCTGGAAAGTAAACACATGTTATGGAATTGGTATTGGATAATTAGGATTTTATATAGGTGCCTACCTAATATAAGTTTCAAAGTAAACAACATGGTCATTTTATTTACCATGTTGTATTTTCGTGTAGGTGCCTAGGTAGTAGGTACCCAGTTATCCAACCAATATTTCGGAACTGTTCCAAATACCATCTTCACGGGAGAGCACGAGCTAGCTGCGAGTTTTAAGGTCTCTGCCCACTAGACCGTACCATACCATGACCTTAGCACGAACGTATCAGATAAAAATAAAATGTGATTACTTGATTAGATTAGACTAATAAATATATCTAGCGGTTTAAGCGGTTAAGTTTATTTATGAAATAGGTATCTGATTTACTCGAACCCTCTCATTAACTTGATACGAAAAACAATTTAATCTATCACACGCTTTAATGGTTAGATTAACTGTTCGATAACGGGCTAGATAAAACAACTAATATTCTATTAGCGTTAGCGATAACACTAGATAATAAAGTATCCACTTATACTGACTATTAGTGAACTTACTTATGTAGGTCTGATATTTTTAAAATAAACCCCTGATATTACTTTTAATGAATTATTAATTATTTATACCTACATTAGTTGAAGTATTCACCTACACCATACTTACATAATGATAGATCAGCAGTTTCCTTTCAAAGAAGGCTACTACAGTATCCTACCTACAATTTTGCAAAACATTCTATAAGTGTTTATAAATAGCAAGTACTGACACTAATATATGAATTAAAGCGAATATTGTACTATCTACATGCGTCCAAGTATATACAATGTACATAATTAGATTATGACAGTCACAATGCCAAACACAAGCGTGGTAACACATAACTTCGAGTGCTAAGATTTACAAGGGCTAGTCTGTGCTATAATGAATTTATTGACGCTGTAATTCCAATGCCTTGTTAAGTTTCGCATTTTGGTTAGTGAGTTTTAGAACATAATAATCACCAAAATAAAATAATAAAAAACAACTTCAACAATCGGTTGATGACTTCCCCAAGATCTCATCATCAGACTTGGTGCCAACGGGCACATATCGGGGATATTCCAGTTCTATAAAAAAAATCAGGACACGATTCTCGTATAACATAGTTATATATTTATTGAAGTCGGTTAAAATGCAGTCAAATTGGAGTGATTTTTCCTTTGGCCGGCGTAGGAATTGGTGAAATATTGGGGCATACGAATCATACGATGGAAGGTGAAGATGAAAATGTTTAAATAGTTTAAATAACATGCAATGGCATGCATTGACAGTTTGGAAAAGTAGAGCTCCGTTTATGATTTATTCCACTATTAATTTGATAAACTCCTCTATAGTTGGGTCACAACACAACACTAATCCCTACTCTCAACGGAACGCACGAAAAAAAGCTTAAGCCATCCACCTAGTGAATATTAGTTTAATGTATTTTAAAATTATTCTAATTAATTCTTATTGTCCGTTACCAGAATTCACGTAGAAATGCAATACAAACTCATAAGTACTAAACTTGAATGTTTTAGTTACCTACCAATTAAGCGGTTTCATCAGTAAACCTTGTTATCAGAACATTCAGTTAGTTTGAAAATTCTAACAAAAGCCTATTAATTTAAGAGTTAAATGGACCATCCATTTTCGGAATTTAACATGTGTCTCCATTAGGTATGGTATATCGGACCGGTCAAGGTGCTCACAAATATCTTAGCAGGCCTCTATTGTCACGGCGTTGGAGTGCATGTGTATATATTTTTGAGCACCGCGGCAGCTCCGATATATCTGATGGCGACTGTAGAAGTACAACTGTACATGCAGTTCAAAGAACTCCTATTGAAATGCGTAATATCGATAAAACATTTCCAACGCCTGGATACAAATTAGGGAAATTTAGTCCAGGCCTACTACCGCGAACATAGAAATTCGTCAATTAGGAGAATTTGTCTCTGTTACTCTATTGAAAGCATCATTAGAATGACAAAGACAAATCCTTTAAATTTGGGGATTTCGAAGTACGTGATACTACAGCAGGGGCCCATTTCTTGAAAGCTTGTAACTTGTAATACAAGCGGAAGCCTTATCTAATTAATAGTGTCAAAAAGAGACTTCCACTTGTATTACAAGTTACAAGCTTTTGAGAAATGGGCCCCAGGGGCTTCTTCAGCACGACTTGTGAAATAAAATTGCACGGTTTTAAAGTTGCAAACCGTGTCATTAATAATGTATAACTTAGGTAGGTAGATTTCAGGATTCTTTTGTATGTAAGAAGCATCTAATAATTTTTATACATATTCCCTATATGGCATGATATTTAGTTGCTAGACGTGCGAGCTCTGCCCAGGATATTGTTAAATTACGCTTTTCCGATACTAACAAGTAAGTAGAGCTCATTTTTGTTATTCCACAAATACACTTCAAATTAATTTATTTTTAAGGAGAGAGAGAAATAGTGTATCTAGAATATTTAAAATACAATGTTAAGTTTTTTTTGCAGAACTGAACTATTTAGTAGAGCTATAGTTAGGTAGTTGTTATTTAAACACCGACACACTAGTTTAATATGGAACTAAGGCCAAAAGCATCCATACCCTATTGTAGCCACTTACTAATAGTCTCTATTCACTCCATTTGCCATGTATCCACGTATGCATACAATATAATCCACCATGGTATACAATATAATCATGCTTCCTAAAGAAGTTTTTGGTCAGTTTTGCATTCCAAGTTGTTAACTTAGGTACGTATGCGACATTGTACTTATAAAATCCAAACAAACAGTTTCATCCGAATACCTGCCAAAATGTCTCCAAATTAACTACACGGGCTATATTATTAAATTGAACCGGTTTCCAAATCGAAATTTTACCGGGATCATAAGATCATTTCGTTTCCTCGGAATTCATAAAAAAATCAATTGCGTTTCATAATATTGGATCATTGAAGATTCTTTTAAAATAAGCAGGAATTTCAATTGTTATTCATTTTATTATTCAAAAGATGATCGGAGAATACTCTTCATTAAAAAATATATTTTAGTTCGTCTTGGGCAAGCCGGCGTTGCCGACCAATGCCGAAATGCATTATAGTCAGAAAATAAAAAAAGGTTTCATATTTGACAATAATTATAAACACGAATACCAGCTGGATAATTAATCGATGTCAACAACACAAAATATTGTCAACAAAATTTATACTAACAAAAACAACAAACATTTTAACATTCTTGAGGAATTCTTTAGTGTCACTGACAGCTGTTGAAAGTGGTCAGGCTACTGAACGTTGAAGTGTACATTACTCTTGAATATTTTAAATATGGCAGCCGTTTGGCAAAATTCTAACTTGCCGCCATATTCACAAAACGTAAAATGTCTGTTTAAAATATTGTCCCATTCTTACTTTATGCGCAGTTATATTACCTATAATATTATATTGTCTATCCCGAAAACGACTTTCGACGAAGAATATTTGGATTTGAACAATCATTCATAGATTTTTGGAAAAACTCGGGTTGTCGTATTGATTACTGAGATGGTTCTGAATGACGTGACTTTTGATACATCTACATCTGTGTGCGTGTGGACTGAGGGACCACTTATATTTAATGGTGATTGGTATGATGGTGTTTGGTGAAAATTTAGTAGTAGTTGAGAATTATTTTGTAGAAAAATCCTGGAATTTGTAAAGAATTCACTAAAAAGTTATACAGCCAAACGTGTGGTCCCTCAGTTCACTTCACACACTGAACCTTACACTTCTGGGCAAGTGTTTAATATGCTGGCTTATTTTAATGTTACACATTTAGTAAAAACATATTTAAACGCATTCGTAATGACCGAAACGTAATTTGGCAATGATTATACACTAAAAAGTCTTCCTTTTTTGGTCCCTGAGGGACCACATATAATAACTAATAAATCGGTACATTCGTACAATAAATAAATGCATTTTTCTTTTCAAACATTAGTAAAAAACGCAAGGAAGATTGTAAAAGTTAAAGGAAAGCACAACTATTAATCAATTTCGCTAAATTTATATTTGTTTGTGGTCCCTCAGTTCACACACTATGAGTTAATAAAATAATCAAAATCTCCTAAAATATAAACATTATTAAAAGGTTTGTCGTACTGAGGTTTAGTTAAAAAGCTTGACTACATAAATATATATTTTAACGTGGATTGATGGCGTACAATATAAAATAAATTGCTTTTTTAACATTTCCTTAGCAAAGCGTTCATTAGGGTGACCACACAATGAAAAGCGTTTACTAACGAGACGAACCTCATTTTTAAATTTGCTTACTAATATCAAATGGACCAAGGAAAAACTGCATACAGCCAACTACATTTTAGATTCTGTAAGCAAAATTACAAAATTAAAAACAAACTAAGTTTATGGTATCGGGTTTGGTGCGGTAAAACATGTAGCTCGAATATACTTGTCCTGCGTATTATGTTTAAAAAATTAAAAGGCGGCACATTAACTTGAATTAATGTGTTTGGTTTGTTATTGCTGTATTTGCAAATTAGCATTGTGTTGCAATGGATTTGTTATTTACACTCCTATTTTCCGGGTTGTTGATCTGGTAAGTACCTCCATTAAGCAGCATTACATTATAATAGTATGGTTTTTCAGGTTTCCCATCATTTGCTAAACAATTTTTCTGAAATAACTAGAGCGATTTTATTACAATTGAAAAATATTGCTTACACATTACGGGTAGTAGGGAGCAAGGGGCGAAAGGCACTTTTTCATTTCGAATAAATATGTACATAAAAATAGGCGGGAGTAATACAGTACGAATTTTCATTACTCCCTAGAAGGCATCAATCCCGTCGAATCCGCGATTTAAGGAAAATTAACCCACTTGCGCACCCGAACTTGAAATATTAGTGAGCGATCCCTGTGTTACCTCTTCACGCTTAAACCGCTAAACGAATTTAGATGAAATTTAATAAGGTCATAGGCTTATAAATATTGTTTCTAAAGATTTAACGCAGAGGAAGTCGCGGGTAAAAGCTAGTAATATATGTAGGACAATTTGTAATGTAGGAAGTTATTTATAAAATGAGCATTTTAGGAAATTGCAGGTTTGTGAATCGTTGTTTGTTAAATAGTTATTTCAGAAAAGTTGTTTAGCAAATGATGGTAAACCTGACAAACCATACATCATCATCAGCCTATAATAGTCCACTGCTGGACGTACACCGTAGGCCTCTCCTATTAACTTTGCGTATAGACGCATTAGGAGATAAGTGCCCATAATCGCCACGCTGGGCAAGCGGATTGACGATCGCAGTAATGTGTCCACTATGATGACGCCGCTGCCCATCATCATTCTTTTATCAAATACCTAATGATCAGTGACACTTTTACGACACCCGCAGGAGGAGTTGGGGTGGTGACAAATGTATTCTTACTGCCGTCACCACACGGCCATACTATTAAAATAGAATGCTGCTTAATGGGGGTACTTACCAGATCAACAATCCGGAAAATAGGAGTATAAAGAACAAATCCATTGCAACACAATGCTAATTTGCAAATACAGCAATAACAAACCAAACACATTAATTCAAGTTAATGTGCCGCCTTTTTATTTTTTAAACATAATACGCAGGACAAGTATATTCGAGCTACATGTTTTACCGCACCAAACCTGACACCATAAACCTAGTTTGTTTTTAATTTCATAATTTTGCTTACAGAATCTAAAATGTAGTTGGCTGTATGCAGTTTTTCCTTGGTCCATTTGATATTAGTAAACAAATTTAAAAAGTTGAATTTAAAAACGAGGCACGTCACGTTAGTAAACGCTTCATTGTGTGGTCACCCTAATGAACGCTTTGCTAAGGAAATGTTAAAAAGCAATTTATTTTATATTGTACGCCATCAATCCACGTTAAAATATATATTTATGTAGTCAAGTTTTTTAACTAAACCTCAGTACGACAAACCTTTTAATAATGTTAATATTTTAGGAGATTTCGATTATTTTATTAACTCCTAGTGTGTGAACTGAGGGACCACAAACAAATATAAATTTTGCGAAATTGATTAATAGTTGTGCTTTCCTTTAACTTTTACAATCTTCCTTGCGTTTTTTACTAATGTTTGCAAAGAAAAATGCATTTAGTTTTTGTACGAATGTACCGATTTATTAGTTATTATATGTGGTCCCTCAGGGACCAAAAAAGGAAGACTTATTAGTGTATAATCATTGCCAAATTACGTTTCGGTCATTACGAATGCGTTTAAATATGTTTTTACTAAATGTGTAACATTAAAATAAGCCAGCATATTAAACACTTGCCCAGAAGTGTAAGGTTCAGTGTGTGAACTGAGGGACCACACGTTTGGCTGTATAACTTTTTAGTGAATTCTTTACAAATTCCAGGATTTTTCTACAAAATAATTCTCAACTACTACTAAATTTTCACCAAACACCATCATACCAACCACCATTGAAATATAAGTGGTCCCAGGTCCACACGCACACGCAACATCTACAGTGTGTTACCATGACCCAAGCTTTTACGAAAATGGGTAATAATACGCATTACTGGCAATCGTTTTCAAGTATTAAGAGTTGACAAATATTTAAATTAACTGTACAATTATTTTTATTTCGTTCGAACGATCAATGTAACGCGTGTACTGCTTAGTTGTCAAACGTTGCGAGTAGCTGCGATCTGTCATTGTCAAGTGCCAATTAACGATTTATTTTGAAGTACATTGCTTCTCAATTAAGTTTTCTTAGAAAGATAATTACTTTTAAAATTAGGATTTTTAAACAAATAATGCACATGGTTTGGCTAATAATCTGCATCTCAATCCTCGGTTCAAATAAAAGCCTGCATCATGTTAACACACTGTATATGTACACTCACGCATATGAGTACCTATACCTACTACAAGAGTATATAGAGTTCTTCACCCAATGGGCTGCGTTGACATCAGAAATTACCAAGTCCAGAATCCCTACTCCCTAGTGTTTTTTCCTAAAGTCATAGATAGTGTGGTGAATGGATTGCACAGGCTCTCAGGTCATATGCCGGTTCATAATAAGTACATGTCAGATTAACAACATTATCATTATCACTTACCTCTCACCTGGATTCGTGGCGTCTCAATCGAGGGCACGAAGTTCCTCACTAAGCCGCTAAGTGAGTTCGTTACTAAGTATGACGTAACCACTAGGTCAGCGGCTAAGACCATACGTGATGTAAGGTTTCCAATCAGGTAAACAGGCTACATATTTTTACCGACTTCAAAAAAGGAGGAGGTTCTCAATTCGACTGTTTTTTTTAAATCTATGTTACTCGATATCTTAGAGAACCGTGAACCGATGTAACCCCGAGATGGCTCCGTTGGCGCTTGGCACCAAGTCGGGGTCTGATGATGGGAACTTGGAGAAATTGGTTGAAGTCGGTTTTAAAATTTTCAACCTACTTCAAAAAAGGAGGAGGTTAGATGTAAACATTTTCTCGGCAGTCTACCTGCGACCACGGGTGTAACGTCATGCCCGAAACGTCAGGATAAGCCTTAATTGAGCTTACCGTGGGACTAGGTTGATTTGTGTAAAATGTCCCAAGATGTTTATTTATTATCCCTTTTTGTTTTACTATCATCGTTTTACAAACTACGTAGATAAAATATTACTAATATTAGGTATTAATTAATACGATGTCTCCGAAGATGCTAAGAATATTGATTATTATTGCAACATTGAAAATATATATTAATATTATACATTAATAAGTAGATAATATTACAAGTAACATAATTATGTGGTCACATCAAATTTGTGTGTTTGTATAAATAAGCTTTAGATGTATTTCGAGATCGATTCCCTTTATAGAGATTATGGTGCCATGAAAATATTCCGTAAAAATAGCGTGTGAAATAACTACGATAAAAATGGTAAAATCAAAACAAATTATATTTCAGAGATGAGAACTATGAGAAGACTCATTAATAAATTAATAACACATAAATACACCATTAAAAAACTGTCCTAATCCACAGATATGTAAGACAAAATCACATTAGGTATTTGCAGAATTATAACATAAATAATAATCAGTAAGGAAGCGCAGAATAGATAAGTGTAATACAGGATACGATACGCAGGAAGGCCCCCAGACGTCTCCTGGAATTATTCAATATGACAACTTTGGATCTCTAACCAAGATTTATTACTAAACCCAATCCAATGAGGGTTTTTGATACTTTGCATTTTAAATTTTCGCGAATAAACAACGAAATCATCAGCTCCAAGTTGGGTTATTTTTGGGGTTAAGGTTCGAGAAATATTTCATTAGGGTTCATTTAAACGTGAAAATGCAGTGAGCGTTATCTACTTATCATTTTTATCTCTACCAGCGACATTAACCTTCGAAGTTTTATTTAGATTACCTAGTTTATTTTAAAGAGTATTAGCCACCGTATCAGACATAGTATCACAGCTGAGAGATAAATAATGTTGTAGTTAGTGAGAGGGGTATACCTAAGTACATATTCCAATGCGATATGTAGATATGATATAGACGATTACGAGTGTGTGTTTGGTGGTTCAGAAAAATGAGTCTAGAACTCTTGTTGCGTACAAAATCGCAATCATTGTTAGTAGCCTAGTTTAATCACCGAGAATGCGTATTTAGTAAGCAAATGTGCTGCAAATTGACCAAACGACTCTATTATTGTTGATACCTATATATGATTGAATATATAGGTATTCAAGATTGCTGCGGCCACCTTGCCCTGACGTCAACTTGCGCTGGAGTCTAAAACGATCTTTACGAGTTCAAATGGGCAATAAATAGCAACAATTGGCCACGGATAAAACTCCACTGTATAGTTTATTTACGACTTGTTTGGCTAGCTCTAGAAACCAGTAAAAGTTAGTAATTACGTCTCAGTAATACTTTACGGCGCTGTCAAATTTGACATCTGCGTAAAATTAATAAAGGCGGATGAGACGACCTTCAAGTACTGGCCCTCCTAAATAATTTGTGAATTTAGTGCCAAGATGACTCACGTGTTTCTCTTTAGAACATAAGTTGTGAGTGAATACAAAATCGCATTACCGTAAACCAGACATGTATTCCAGTACCAATATGATTCAGAAGTTCAACTTGTAATTAAGCATCAATAATTCGAAACTCATCATCACCACAAATTTAAGAGCTTTGCTCTTGTCGTGTCGGTGGAGTTCTCGCCACTCTGTCCTTGTCTCTGCTACTGTTTTCAGCTCCTGATACGTCACTACTTTAACTTTCTCTTTGGCTTGATCTAAAAATGCACGTCTTGGCCTTCCTCTCTCTCTTCTTTTTTCAATTTTGCCTTCAATTATGGTCTTTATAAAGTCGTCATGACGTATTAGGTGCCCCAACATGTTTCCTCTTCTGTTCTCTATCGTTTTCAACAGGCTTCTTGTCTCACCTACTAAATTCAACACCTCTTCGTTAGTCTTTTTTTCTTTCCAGAACTTTTTTTTTCATCCTTCTCCACGTCCAATTCGAACCTACACCACAATTAAAATTGTGACCTTTCCGGTCGGTTAGGTTGAAATTTTGAACATGGTTGAAAGTACAATAAGTTGCACAATTCTAAAAGCAGGATTAACGTTTCAGTTCGTGCGTATTCATTTTGGTTTTAATTACATATGCAAGTTAACCGGTGTGCGAATAACCAGTGAATATTAGGTATTCAATACCCCACAGTCACTTGACCTTCGTTTTGTTTAGCCGACGAAACAATCGCTATGAGCAAATGCCTTATTAGAAAACAATTCCTACCTGATTTTAAGTCCTCATTCTGCTAATAGGTACCTACTCCAGAGTTTTAGGTATTTTTAGCTGCTAGTAGGATGGTAGCAAATAAGAATCGATTCGATTGGTGACAATCGGCTGGTACCTAGCTTAAGGATAAATTTAAACGACAATCGAGACTTTATCCCGTAATCTTACTTACGTTAAATATTGTACAAATAAATGTTGTTTCTGACACTATATTTAGACGACCTACGTACTCATCTGTCACCACCTATTCTTATTGAAGAACCTTTCGTAGTAATCCGGTAGCATTTAGAGAAAGGTAGACAAACTACATACTTTCATACAATCTAGATTAGGTGCTTTAATTCGTATTATGAATATTATTAATTACGCCTTTTCCGGGTTACAACATTACGTTTTGGTGCTTATTATTCATAATTTCCTTTAAAAAGCAATGTTCCTAACATTGTCCTTGTACATGCGTGTTATATGATTTCATTACACTAACGAACCTTAAAATGTGTGACTGAAATACCTATATTTTATTGCGAGGCGCGGCCTTGTCCGTGAATGGCTCTATTGTGGTTTATGTCATAGGTGCTATCACATAATTTCATTATAACTAATGGAGATTAGAGAATAAGGATGAGAATACATTATGTTGATTTTGACAACAGATTTCAGATTTATGTTTACAATATGAATTAAAACTAAAATAAGACATACAAATCCATTTAAAAGCTCGATAGTAGAGTCTCCAGTTATAAAACTACTAGTTGTCGCTATCAAAACTGTATATGTAAAAACCTGAAAAACAGCAGAGATATACTTTTTATTTTTTCTCTACTTCCACTAGGTTTATCAATGTTGGTAGGTACACTTTACACGCAGAATATTTTCATGAGTAATCTTGCAAATTTTACAAAAAAAAAAACGTAAATAAACTTTGACGATGAAAAAGAAAATTAATTTCACTGTCCATTATTTTATAAGGTAAATATTTTGAGCTCGCTTCAAAATTTGTAAACATATCCGTAGCCGGTCTATTATGAATTTGTATATGTACTGATTATACAAACTCCGGTAGATCTACCTTAACAACTAGACGTTAATTTCGTGCAGGAATGAATATATACCCTTCTCCTGAGGATTCAAACTCGAATAGTATTTCATAAAAATATGCCTCCAGTATTTGTGAGTTTTTATTTAAAGTTTATTTTTGTCGAACTTCTGCTCTTTTTCTTTCTGCTCTGAACGGACTGACTGAATATACAAACGATACTCCTCCTGGAGTATGTGTGGCTGCTCCCGCGTTTCCGCTACTGCAGCTGTGGCCGGGTCGCATCCCACTCTGAACGGACGGAATTGGCTTGTGCCTTTATACGAATGTAACATCTATGCGACCTTATGGCAAGCGACAAAGTGGGAGGTTTCTATTTCTACTGTTTAGTACTCACATTTCAATTTAATTTGACAGACATACCTAATTTATAATAATATTTTACGTAGATAAAGACCAAACCCAATTTACTTTACCCATTGTATCTTCTAATGCTGATATTGCTGATACATTTAAGGGAAGAACTACATGTTCATTTCAGTTCTTGGTCGCACACAATCGCAATATAGAAGAAAGTGCAGCAACTATGCGTAGTAAACCCATCTGCAACACGCCATTTGCACAATTTATTTGTTTTACAAATGAAAACGAAGCACTCGGGGTGATTAGTTGCATTCGGAATGGATACTTGTGAGCATAGTGCATACATACTTGCATTCTATTTCTGCCATTGAGGTTTAAATGTAACAAATACATCGGATTAGATATCAATTCACCATTATTACGACATACGGTAAAATAATAAAGTTTCCGTCTATAGTATAAAAAAAAAGATTTACCTATTTGCATCGTTTCGACAATATACGGTCCGTACGTTTATCCTGGTGTATTTTATTGATTTACTTTGTTTTTAGCTAATATGTAGATATAGGTACATACATATATGATAAATGGGAGAGCAGAGGCACGATGATGGGCCACCTGATACGACACGACAGCTTCTTTCTGAATATCCTAGAGGGGAAGATCGAGGGCAAGAGACGTAGAGGAAAGCCAAGAATTACATACCTCAGCCAATTAAAGAAAAAAGTAGCTGTCGAGTCGTAGGTACTCAGATGTCAAAAGGCTTGCACAGAATAGAGAGGAATGGCGATTAATCCACCGACAAGAGGAGATACATTAAGGTTGATGCCCTACCGATTACCGACATACTTTATTAGTGAAACTGACGTAAACTGCGGGTTGCACTGGTAATGGCGCCAAAGGAACGTACAATACATACCTACATTACTAATAGCAGGCATTCGTCGAAACTGGAATTTACATGACTTCGACTAACAAAACACGACTTGACTCACGAGAAAGTATGACTCAACTCTCTTAACTCAGTTATTTTCAACTCTCAAACGCAGAGAAAAATTCGTACAACTTAGTTCAAGTACCTAATTATGATAAGACATTATTTTGTTTTGCCCTTGACTACTTCTTTGTAAAAGAAAAAAATTGTAAACGATGTCAGAAAAAATATTACTGGGGCCCGTTTCTCGAACGCTTGTAACTTGTAATACAAGTGGAAGTCTCTTTTTCACAGTATTAATTAGATAAGGACTTGAAAGAAAGCGAAAACTTGTATTACAAGTTACAAGCTTTCGAGAAATAGGCCCCTGGTGTCCTAGTTTCAGGAATTGTCATAAAAGCGACTATGTTCATTAAAGCGACAAGTAGAGTATGGCTTTAATTTAACTTAGTGTATTTGATACCTACTATTCCACGGTGACCTATAAAAATGTTAACGGTATATTGTCATATGAGGAAGTAAGTTCCTCATTTATTATATTAACTGTTAGTGCGTTACGCGTTTTCATGTAATGTTGCAACGGGTAAACTTATTGACTTATTCATTAGTGTATTATTAGGTAGCTGGAAATAGTTATTTATTATACAAGGGGGCAAAGTTGTTGTTTAACTGTCGTGCCAATATTGAGACCTGAGCTAGCGAAAGATTCCAAAATTGAGCCACGAGCGTAGCGAGTGGTTCAAAAACTGCAATCTTGAGCATTGCGAAGGTCTCAAGGCACGAGAGTTGAACAAACTTTGCCGCCAAGTGTAATACAACTTTTTTCCCCTCACTATCGCGAGGAAATATGATTACAAATCTCATCCAAATGTAAATTAACTTAAAGAAACCATTTAAAACTCAATGTCAAAACGTATCGTAGAATAGAGTTACGTAAATATAGCCAATGGCTTACAAAGTCACCCATGAGTACGACCAATTTAACATGTGAGCTCCGATTGCGCATGTTTACTACGGTCATACAGATCCACTTATACTAGGCAGTAGGGGGCTATAGGAATTAGAGCAATGTCAAATTACTTTATTCACAAGAGTATAAAAAGCGTTTTTACCCGCTCGTATTAAACGATAAACGAACGCTTTACGAGCTAGTGAGGGGAAAATAATTATAACAGTTATTTGGAAATCATTTGGTTTAAATGAAACTATCATGAGTAACTCAAGAAAATAATATCATAGTGATTGTCATCTGTCATCTGATATTGATTAAATACAGGCAGCAGTTATAATCTACTTTTATATACTTACATTGATGTGTACAACTATACCTACATACGTACAGTCGTACATGTATTAGGATTATAAATAATAATAATAAATAAATAATTTTACTTGGATTTCATATTCCTATATTTCTGTATATTTATTGCTTTCACAGGTAGGCGTACATGATGCTACATTTTATTTGTTTAGCTATGAAATTCGGACACGGCAACACAATTAACCTATAATACAATTAAAAAACTAAGTAACTTAAATTATGCTTAAATTAAATAAATATGGTTTAAGCATATTTATAGGTAGGTATATTATAAGATAATATATAATTCGTACACAGTAAAAACCTTAGGAAAAATCGCATACGTACCTACCAATATTTTTTTTGTTTTGTACCATGCTATTATAAGTGAAGGGGTTCACTTACACGGACTGAAACGTGACAGGTCGTGCTTTGACAATCTGTCACGCCTTTCATACCTAATTTCTATCAACGAAAACCGTTTCGGTTTGTTACCCCCAGCAGAAGTTATCTAATGAAAGTAATGAACGCTACGTTTTTTAAGTATAAAACTTACAACCAACATTTTAGAATTAACTACATAATCTGTTATACCAGAAGTTGTAACTCCATTATAAAAAAATATCGTAATGAAATATATTGCTTTGAAATCTTATCTTATTTTTAGATGTAGAAAAGGAAGGAGGCATTATATTTATTTATATTCTTAAGACCCAATGCACATATGGCACATTACATTACAATAGTTGTTTTAATGCAATTTGAATCTTTCATGGACCAATTAAAGTAGAATTTCTTTTGTTTTATTTGCTTTTTGAAACAAACGAAATACTTATAAATTTACATATAAAACAAGGTTCAAATTAAAAATGGGAAAAGTAGTGCAAAACACAAAAACCTGTTATTAAAAACTAAGATTTCGAAAGTATATTCGAGAAATATAAATTGAATGTTTGTTTTTACTATAATGTAGGTAGAAAGTTACCAATTTATATTTCACGAAATATACATCGACAATTTTTTTAAAGCTTTTATATCTACACTGTAAAGACTCGAACATTTTTATATTGTGTCGAATTGTCGATACATGGCATGTTTTAAAGTTCGTTAGTCTATCTATTCGTTCAGCAATTCGTGTAAAACAACTAATTAGACCACTTGTTAAGAAAACTGCTGATAAGGCCACGTTTTGCTGAAAGCGTATTATGATTTCGCTTTGCTGGTATTGGGCATCAATAGGGATACCATACGCTGGCAAGTAACGTTTACGTTAGCGTTTACTATAGAGTAAACTTCAGGTATCGACCTGAAGTAGTCAATCGCGCTCGCTCCAATAGATCAGTAGTTGTACCATGAGTTGGAAAGTGAAGGATAGATATTACTCATTCTGTCGCGCTCACACTGACATATTGGAGCGAGCGCAATGGCCTGCTTTACGTATCGAGTAAAACCTAATGTTACCGATACTTTCAAAGCACTGCAGTGGCTACGTGCGAGCGTGACAGAATGCTTCATGTATCGAGTAAATAAACGCAACGCCGTAGGTACCAATCGCTTCATAAGTTGACAACTTATGAGGCGATTGGTACCTACGGCTACTCAGCATTTCTTCCACATTTCAGAAAATAAATCATAAAAATAAAAGACTGTCTTCACAGTGAATTACATTATTGCTGATAATGCTGATAATTTTACTCTTAATGGGGAATAGAATGAGCATTTGCTCGTTTGGTCGAAATGCACCTTTAGATATTCGTTATCTCTGAATAAGATATTTTATATTCCATGCCCGCTCTGTAAATGCCGTGGCGTGTCCCGTACTAAGCAAAACCCCATTTAGTTCCGGTTGCGATCTCTATGCTCCGTAAAGCGTATGCATAATCACTTTTTACTACAACTCTTACATTTCTACTTCAATTCCAACTTTAATTCTAGAGCACAAGAGTTTAATTTAAATCTACTTATTTGTATCAATTACTTGCATACTTCGTTGCTATATTTTTACAATTCAATTCAATTTAAAATGAACTCTAATAGGACGTAAGTAATGTTCATTATTTATATCATCCAAACGATCTATTTTGTAACAGAAGTAACTGTTGTAATATTTAGTCATTTAACTTTTTTAAACGTAACAGGTAACAAACGTCTGCTCGTTTCCTCCCTGATGAGAAGCGGTCAACGTCAGCAGGACATAAGCAACGGCAGAAGAGCCAAGTTGCAATTGTATTGTATTTTATTTAGACTGTATTATATAATGCAATGTTTTTTAATCACGAACAACGGCCGGTGCATCTGAGAAGCTTGAAGTAAATAAGTTCAGTCATCTTGAGTTGTCTTGTCTTAAGGTGCATTCAGACCAAACGAGCATTCGCTATTCTATCCCCCCACGCTACGAAATTCGATCGATACACAAAACGTGATTCGTTGATTTCGTAGAGCGGGGGATAGAATAGCGAATGCGCGTTTGGTCTGAATGCACCTTTATCTAGTAAATAAATTTTAACCTACGTTTCTGTCGTAAGCTGCAATTTTCTTGACTAAAATTAAACAATCCCATTGGAAATGACTTTTCACTAATATAATATACTATAAGTGTTAAAATACAAAAAACTAACCGGAAAAACTATAAAATTAGTAAACGAGAGACAATCACTACAAAACATGAAAAATAGTATGGAATATAGAATAAAAGACAAGGAAGTAAAACGTAGCATACGCACTGATATAAGAAATTACAGAACCAAATTAGTAGAGTTGGCTTTGACTAAAAACACATCCCTGAGGAATGCTAAAGAGGGGGCTTCAAGAGGCATGAGTTGGATCACCTCCTTGAAAGACAGCTCTGGCACCCGACAAGGCGATCGAAACAAGATATTAAGCATAGCCACAAATTACTTTAAGACCCTCTACTCCGACCCTCTAGCTCTTTCTTCAACATCTGATACAGAAGAGGTACCCAATGCCATTCCGCCAATAACAGAGCACGAAGTGCACTTAGCACTTCGCAAAATGAAGTACCATAAGAGCCCTGGCGAGGATGGCATTACGACAGAGGCGCTGAAGATAGGAGAAGCCACTTTAATTCCACACATAACCAAATTATTCAATAGCATAATTACTACCCAAACTTTCCCACACAATTTTTGCCACTCTAACGTAATTCTGCTACATAAGAAAGGTGACAAGTCTGATATAGGTAATTACCGCCCTATTAGTCTTGTCTCCCACATTTATAAAATGTTCCTGAAAATTATAGAGCTCCGTATTTCTGGAACACTCGATCGCCACCAACCACCTGAACAAGCAGGTTTCCGACCCGGGCTGTCCACCACCGAGGTGGTCGGTGGTGGACAGCATACTCTTAATCAAGTTATCGAAAAGTGCCAAGAATATAATGTACCCGTCTACCTCGCATTTGTCGATTATGCCAAAGCATTTGACAGCCTTTCGCACAAGTCTATCTTTACAGCTTTGCGTAATCAAGACATAGATCCGGGATACATTCAACTAATCGCTAACATCTACAGTTGCAGTACCGCAGCCATAAAATTGCAATCATCTGGTGTGTCGTTCAATATTCAAAAAGGAGTCAAGCAAGGAGATCCGTTATCGCCGAAGCTTTTTACCAGCACACTGGAACACGTCTTCCGGAAGCTTATGCCAGGTTGGGGAGAGAGGGGCTTAGTCGTCGGAGAGAGAAGATTAACTAATCTTCGATTTGCCGACGACATCGTTCTGTTTTCCTCAGCAGCTTCCGAGTTACAACTAATGTTAGAAGATCTAAGTAATGCAAGCCTCGAGGTTGGGTTAGAGATGAACATGTCCAAAACAAAGCTCATGACCAACAGCACCATACGTAGGATTGAGGTAAACGGTAACAACATTGCATATGTCGACGAGTACCTATACTTGGGCCAACTAGTTTCCTTTCAGGCGCGACAAGAGAAGGAAGTCGATAGACGGACTGAAAACGCCTGGAGGAGCTATTGGTCCATGAAGCACTTGATGAAAGGTGAACTCCCACTTTCACTTAAGCGGAGGCTCATGGACATATGCATACTGCCAATCCTCACCTACGGTGCTCAGACTTGGTCGTTGACATCATCTCAAAGGTTCAAACTCGGGGTGTGCCAGCGAGCTATGGAGCGCAGCATATTAGGTGTGAAACTACAGGACAGAATCCGGAACACTACGCTGCGCTCCCAGACTAAGATAGTGGATGTAACTTGGAAGCAGGCTAAGCTGAAGTGGGACTGGGCTGGTCACGTCTGTCGGATGCCGAGTGAGCTGTGGGCCAAGATAGCCACAGAGTGGCAGCCCGACAGCTCCAATCGGAGACGCGGCAGACCTCGTCGGCGATGGCGGGACGAGCTGGACTCCTTTTTGAAAGAGTGGCCGGAGGCAGGTCGACATAGATCAGATTGGAGAAAATGGGGGGAGGCCTTTGCCCAGCAGTGGGACACTATAGGCTCACAATAAATATAATAATAATAAATAATAAGTGTTAATATTAAATGTATATAACAATATTGAGATCAGTATTCTGGCAACACTACATTATTTACAATTTTCCGCCATCGCGTAGCGATTCTTCCAGGCATTTTTTTTAATAAACAAAACAAGAGACTAAATTAGTCTCATCAGCAGAGATCATTAAATGATCTTTGCTGATGGCGCTGCGCTGAGCTAGTGTATAATTGTTTGATAAAATTAATAAATATCAAGTTTTTTTACACAAATCTGCCTAGTCCCACGGACCCCACGGTATATGCTCAATTAAAACTTGTGTTTATTAACGGAAGATAATATATATCTATAACGGATACCTACATTACATACTTATACACATACAAAAAACAACCTTGACTGAAAATCAAATATTTTGTGTGATATGTAAATAGGCTACATACAGAGATGCCCTCACCGGGATTCGAAACCAGGACCTCCAGCACCAGCTTCACAAGCTCCATGGGTCACTATCACTAGTATCACTACTGACTGAGCTACGCAGGCCGTCCTATATGGACTTGGCCTTTTTTCTCCCCCAGTACAAAACAGCGATCAATATCAATTAGCATAAGACTTCATCCGTTTTCAAGTTAACAAACTCATTAATCGATTAATTAACTCTAATCCTTAACAATCACATGAATTTGATTGTCGTGGGATTGGAAATGAAGGACACAATAGGTATTTTTTGACCATTCATACTTCTATGAAAACTTGTACCCTTCGGTACAAGTAGATATCTAACGTCTCGAGGCATTGTATTTGTGTACGAACTTACGAACATAACGCCAGAAGCGCCATCGACATCGACAATGCCCAGTCCCTTTGCCCAGAAAACATCACATTTCTATGACTTGTGTATTTCTAATTGGAATGTACTCCATTGCTTAAAATATAGGTAAAGCTCGTAAAATCTTTAAGAACTGTTATGCGATTCTTGACTCCTCATTTTGAGAACTCACACTAAAAAATAAAAACACCTAATATGATTTTCAACTACTAATACGTAAATGAAAATTTACCACTCGTACTAATAAAGGTTTTCTTGTAATCCATGTATGAAATAGGTATCACTTGATATTGAGGCACCATTCTCACTTAACTAAGCATAGGAAAACATTGTGACTCTGAGAAAACCACTCTAATCTCAAAATAGGCTTAATTTCCAGTTTCAGTTTCCTAGGACTAACAGTCGGTATTAGAAACCTAGGTACCTATGCTAAATCTTAAGATTAGGTTGCCAATCGGTTCCCAAATACCCAAATTTTCTGAACCGAGGTATCAGGCAAATGACGGAAACAAGCAAGGAATTTGCCGACAACTACCTATCACTTATTAATGTAATGATGAATTAGGAATGTTGCACCATTTTACAACATCTTTTACCTTTTTAACGCTAGTTTAACAAAAGGCACAAAAATACTATGCAATTTCCCAACTAGGTACCAAGTACCAAACTACCAACCTACTTAAAATAGGTATTTTTTAACTTATTTAAGTTTTACCGAGTTTGTCAAGACATAGGTAGTACCTATTGTCAATTTCTCACCAAAAAGGCGGCAAATTTGAAAAAAAAAATGCCACTGCCTGATGACCTCTTATAGAAAAGTGATAAAACTAGCTTGCCGGATTATAAAAACATACGTAATTCAGAATATAAATATCTACACAATAGTAAATAAGCCTTTATTAACAATAACTATCTCCGTTCGTGTCAAATCAGATGAACGTGATGCTGATTCAGAAATTGTAATTGCTCGTCTGTAAATATCCATGTTTGAAAATACCTACCAATTTGTGTATGAAGGTAAAATTACCATTCATACGCTAACTATGTCGTAAGGTAGCTTTGGCTTACAAACAATCATTTGCAGTTATCGGTCAATTACCGATGCTTCCTTCGTGAACACACGATAAAATAAACAATGAAAATTTTGCAAACAAATCTGCTTAATTTGCACAACAAGCGTTTAAAAATAAGGAAAACCTTGTGATAACACTGTCCAAACAAAAACACTTCACAACACAGTCACAAGAGTTCGCGAAAAAAAAACAAACGTTCCGTTCCGTTTTCAAAAGTTGACAGCGACAGCGTTTCGTTCGCACGGCGCGCGACGCGGCTGCGTTCCGAATGACAAATGCGCGTCAACGGGTTGCCGGCGTTTTGTTTACCTCGCGGTTTCGCGCCAAGTTCAAGGGATTAAGGCTGGGGCGTGCGGAACAACTAGTGATGTACGCATACGCACGGTACTTACACATGAATTTGGAATAACTGGACGTATTCTTTTTCTTTTATTTATTCCTTAAATTTATTACTTTTACTTACTTATTACCTTTTTATTTACTTATTACCTTTTAACGTGAGTAACTATTTAATGTAAAAATCGGCAATATTGCCACAGTTAGTACCTAGATCTACCACAAACTCGTAAACATAATCGGATTTTGATGTACGGGTAGTCTCTTAGGCCTGTGGCGAGTGTGGCGTCTAGATAAAATCGTAGAATACATTTGTTAATTGCCTGTTATGATAAATTAAGAAATTAATATTTATCAGCTATTTACGTCTAATTGCTATTTGTTTCTCTACTATTATAGTACGACTAAGTGACTGATGAGAGTGGTCTACGCATTGATAACAATGATGGCATTTATTTATTACCGTTGCTTTTTTTAAGTAATCTAACAAGTGAAAACAAGCGCCAAATCTAAACAAATGGAGTTACCAACAAGTGGCAGGCCGATTTTTTTTACTGCGAATATGGTTTGTCAGATTACCTATAGTTATAGTAGGTACCTATTTGCAACAAATAGGTACCTACTATAACTATATAGTTACTATTGCACATATGCATGTGCAAATTTCTAGGAAAGTCTTAAAGTGGATTATATTAGAAATTAGCCCAATTGACAACTACTGTTGTAATACATGAAAATATCCTTCAAATGCTGTATGGACGATTATGTCGTCACATTCACATCACTAGCCGCGACCAATCACCGGTGACTCCCGGCCCATTGCAAATCAAATCATCAATCCCTTTGCACGCGTTTCTTCGAACTATATTAGTAGAGCGTAGAAGCCGTAGAGTAAGTACATTAATCTGCCGGTGGGTAAACGAAAATAAGCAACGCTAACATTACCGTAAATATGGTATTAAATTATTGTCACTTATGATATGACGGTAATAGAATAAATATGGTAATTCATTGTACCTAATTTACTTATACCAACTTGTACTTAAGAGTGCCGTCCCATTAGTCTAAACTGTATAGATAATGCGCAGAAAGTGAAGGCGTATCATAGCAAGGCACGCCCATTTATTTCACGTGCATTCACGTTTAGAATAGATTATATATAAATAATAAAAATATCTGAAATAATCAACGCATTGAGGATTGTGAACTTAAGGGAGAGGGCACAAAGAGGAATTATAATTTGACTGCTGAAATTAAGTACATGTAATTAATAAACAAAAATTAAGATTAAAAAATATCTAGAGAAGGAAGGAAAAGGCTAGAATATACTTGAATTACTTAAAATGTTTTCTGAGCTCTTTTCTGGCATTAATCTTCATCGTTTTAGAATCGGAGTATCTTAACAGCGAAAATGTATATAGTTAAACTACTTTCACGGTTAAGTTTTAATATTACATTATGTTTCTATTCATTAATATAATTATATTACCTCCTAATACTAGTATTTATTTTATACCATAACATGTAGCGTAGGTAAAAGTTTTTTCACCACACTGCTCGTAAACACGCTGTTTATCCTTCAATTTCAGAGCGCAAAACTGTGTTTTAATCTCTAGAGGTTAAAGTTTTTTTTTTTAATCTTCTGGATAGACTAAAGCAATAACTTATACGGCCTGAGAGTGCAATAAGCTTTTTGACGTTTGAACTAGACAGTAGGTACGTTCGAAAACTCAATAGTTTCAAATAGATTCATACACATGAACCTTTCACATTATTATATTAAATATGCTAAAATCCAAATTAAATACCACATTTTGTTGTAAAAGGCTTTTAATTAAAAGTTCTAAAATACGACAAATAAAAACAATAGGAAAATTAAAGTGTTTTCACTATGCAAATTTCAGAACGCATCCGAATATTTTTTCGTTTAAAATTACAAGCCACGCCAAGATAAATATTTGAGGTTATTGTTTTATTATTTGTTGATTTGTTTAGTTTTTGGAAGTTGTAGACTTGCAAATAAATACCTTCTAATTTGTTATGTTTGCGTTTTATTTCGCATGTTTCCTCGCTTTAGTGTGGTGAAAAATGTTGTGTTTCACTCGGCAGCAAAGCTTGTTCAACTCTCGTGCCTTAAAACCCTCGCATCGCTCAAGATTCCATTTTATGAACCACTCGCTGCGCTCGTGGTTCAAATTCTGGAATCTTTCGCTTGCTCGGGTTTCAATATTTGCACGAGGGTTAAACAATCACTTTGCTCCCTAGTAAAACAAATAATTATTAAATGTCTAAACTTAAGCCATCGCATTTTTGCATATGGCAACACAATTCGTTCGTAAAATGCTTGTCTAAAAAGTGTTCTTCGTCATAGCGAGTCTAATGGGTGATGTCATTTGTTTAGATAATGGAACTGATAACAAAGCAATGTTACCTAAACAGTAGGATGTTTTGACCGGCATTCTTTTTTAAACAATCACGTACTACCTAATGCTTGGTGACCGCGGTCACGAAGGTTGTAAACATAAAATAGGCAGGGAGTGTCTTTTGTGTTGACAAGCAATTATGAACAACCATGGCGTTTTGGAACCCACTGACTTTACTTATCGGACCTACTACCGAGAACTCGGTCTAGTGACGATGACGTTTTCGTTAGATTGACAGAGACAAATCCTCGAAATTTGCGGATTTCGAAGTTCGCGGTAAGGCCGCTGACGCCGCTAATAAAAAAAAATCGTTTAATGCGGACCACAAAAATCCATAACATGACTATTAATAAACTATAATAACAAATTAAGTACTTACACTTTAAAGCTCTTACAATGTTAAATACCTATTTCCGTTAAATTTTATCTTCCCGGGCTTTGGAGTAAAACTAATGTTATTTTCCCATGGTATAAACCAATGTTCAATCGTGATTTGTTTTGAGTTTTACAATGACAAGACAACACTTATACCCTAATAATTATAATAAAAGCGGGTTATTCCCACCTGTTACCACCAACTTGACACCAACTGGGAATTTTTTTCTCACCTGTTACCACCAGAGTACTTGGTGGTAACTACTGGGAAAAAAATATCCCAGTAGTTACCACCAATCACTTTAGTGCTAACTACAGGGAAAAATAAATTCCAGTTGTTACCACCAAGTACTTTACTAGTAATGTGCTTGTTTTTAATAGAATATACACAAAATACTTTGCCAGTTATTAATAAGGAGCTAATTTTACGGATAATATTTTATTTATAAAATATCTTATTAACAATCGAATTTTACTAAAAAATGAATACATTTTGAAAATATTTTTTTAAACTTTTTTTTAAATATGTTGTCAGTATTACCTACTCTGAATCTGAACCAAAAATATTAAGAACTATGTATAGGAGCATTTCTATTCTTCTATTTACCCATGTAAGAATTTGTTAACAGATAGTTACATTTTCAATGTGTGTTTATCTGTAGATACATAAAACATTACGTATACCTACACAGTGTATTATAAACCCCCATTTTGTCTCACGTTGTTTTTTTGCAAAAATCCATAGTCAACAAGGTTTCAAACAGGAGACTAAAACTCCGACATCGCTACGGCTTGTAGTTTTTTTATAAAAAATGTCAAAGTTGGCTCATACCAGTCATACCCGGGTCAAGAAATTCCAAAAACATTTGTTTTTCTTAAAATCTAACTTATTTATTTAAATTCCGATTACACCAATTGATTGGGCAAAACTGTCCCTCGCTCTCTTTTAATAAAATTTAATGTGTCCATACTTGCACTTATTTCATACACGCTTGTAAGTGAACTGACTTGATTATGCAGGTAAAAAGGGATGACGGGTGACCGGCTCGTAGAAGGGATAACTTTCATTTTTCATCGTGTTGTTTTAACTGATTACGAAGCTCAATCCTTTTTTAAGATTATTATAACTACTACAAGGTTTTAGGTACTTACACGAAAAATGAAATATTGAAATATTCTTGTTTTGAATAAAAAATCAGTGTAATTCGTCTTTATTTGTGGTATAACATTTTATAATAATTATAGTCTCTGGTAATTGTTACCATTGTATAACAGAATTTATGGCTACTAGGTATCCCATTGCAATAGGACTAAATATTAACTTAGTGGTAACTACTGGGAATTCAAATTCCCATCTCTTACCACTAAACTAATTGGTGGTAACTACTGAGAATTCTTTTTCCCAGTAGTTACCACCAATTAGTTTGGTGGTAACAGTTGGGAATTTTAATTCCCAGTTGTTCCCAGTGGTAACAGGTGGAAAAAAAAATCCCAGTTGTTACCACTGGTGTCAAGTTGGTGGTAACAGGTGGGAATAACCCACAAAAGCGTATAGTCCCAGGTCCCAGTTAGTTTAGTAAGGTTTAGGTTTTAAAATGTATCCTAATGTATAATATAAGTAGGTACCTAAGTATATAGTGTCAGTAAAGAGATTGATAATGTTCATTGAAAAAAATGGGGTCATATTCGTAAAACTTTATCTTATCTCGAATTTAACGATATGTAGGTAGGTACGCGATTTTTGCCGGTTAATAAAGATAGAGCATTATACTATAATTATTGCTTACGATAGTTGGTATTTCACTATGCACAATGAACAGTCCAATGTCATTAAAATACTAAAACACAACAAAAAAAACAGACATTACCTGCATACTGATCTGTTGTCAACTGTCTAGGAAATAAAGTAACAATATTTAATATCATTAGAATAAACTACGCCATCTAGACTTACAGGGAATAAACTAAACAAGTAGTCAATGAATAATAGTGGTTTCACTAGTGGTTGGTCACGTAGATTTACTACTCGCCGCGAGATGGCGTTCACATATCACCGTATGTCATTGAACTTTGTGATGTAATTATTATAGTTATTTGCGTCTCTACATAAGTATAGTAATTAAAATTAGTGATTTATATGATATTCAAATGAAATATTGTTCTTTTAAATGTCCGTGCCTAAAGTATAATATAACTAAAGTTAATCCAACGCTACATTTAGCGTCCCTTTGCGCTCAAATTAACACTTACTTAACTTCCAATAGGTACTTCGATAAAATGTTTAAAAATAACATGTGCACTTTGAATCGTGTGTTAGCAATTATCGAAGCGATAATGCTATCGTAGCGATTGAACGAAGGTAATAATGCAATGTGGGTGCGCGCTTTGCTAAAGTATTTTCAAGTTTACCAAACGAGCAATATATCTACTTCATTCACTTTTGTTTTCTTGCTTACGCTAACATATTTATAAGTAGGTACCTACCATACATTTAGTGCAGGCTCATCAAGTATTATTTTATTTTGTAGGTACCTACCAGCAAAGGCAAACTCGTAAATAAATAAACGTAAACTTACAGTTTTTATTCGTTGACTTTATGCAATGTACTCGTATTAGACATCGCTTAGATACACGCTAATTTGATACGTGGGATTTGTCTCTTTCACACCAACGAAGGCGTCATTAGAGTGACAGAGACAAATCCCCGAAATTTGCGAACTTCGGAGTTCGCGGTAGGGCCGCAGGCGGCGCATGGGCATCCTCGGACTGATATGGGACTGATGGAAAATGGCTGACCGTCTACCCAATGCCTTACGGACCAAGAATAGACAGTTAACTGTTTCAGCGTCGTATAATAATTCAAACGAAGTCCAGTGCCAAACTAACCCAAGCTAAATAATTAACCCTCTTATACATAAACGTCTGCTAACTTAACAAGCCGCTAATAATTGTTTGTCCCTTTCGATCTTAACAATGTGTCCATAAGAGCAAAAGGGACAAACAATAGTTAGCAGACGTTTATGAATAATCCCCAAAAAATACTCCACAGTATTTTTTGGGGATGAAACAAAAGCCAACGAAAATAATTTTGACCGACTACCTATCGAAGTTTCAGTGACCTAGGACGTAAAGACATGTCGGAAACTTTAGGACAATAAGCACCATACCGCGAAAATTTCGAGGATTTGTCTTTGTCGCTGTAATGAACCCTTCGTTGTGACAGAGACAAAACCTCGAAATTTAAGGAAAGTTAAGCAAGGTTAAGCAAACATAATGAGTTTGTTTTTTAAAACTGTCAATGTAAACGATCCAGAGACTGGGGTATTTACAGACCTACCTGCTATCAGGGATCGGAACAGGTTTTTTAGAAAAACTTCGAAATAGCTCAATATTACCTATATGTAACTAACGACATCATGTTTTTGAATTACTTCATCAACAAAAAATTTATATACCGAAGAACGAAATTAGAATCGTTCTTTTGTATGGGAAAAAACCGGTATCCGTTCCCTGGCTACTATGTTATTGAAGGACGAGTTATGTTTATGTTTAAATTTATGTTATTGATATCTACTTACTAGAAACATAATATCCGTTTCTTATCAAAGCACGAGACGTGTTTTGAGTGAGATAATTTATCAACAATACACATTGTTGACATCAATAGTTGACTTGCGTCAATAAGTGAAAATGAAAATGTTACGTACAATATAATAAACTATTTTATTAATCGTTTATTCCTTAAAGTTTTATCTACAATACAAATTTAGATTATAATAAGCACAAAACACGGTTTTCGATTACGGTAAAAGGTACTTACTCACTTTTTGAAATATTGCTAACAGCTTTATGTAGAAAATAGCCAACAGATTTTCTTTTTTTTTTTTTATTAAAATACATGCTGTCTTTAAACGCGATTTTAATCCATATTAGATACAGTTCGACCATAATTGAAAAAACGCCGTAAAACGAAATGGATATGTAGGGCGTAAATTGCCAATGTGAGGTCAGTAGCCGTGCCATAAGTTGGAAAGTAAAGGATGAAAGGATACGTTAGTTTTTACTCGACACGTAATGCATTCTATCGCGCTCGCACTGATATCGAGTAAAACCTAACGTTACCGATACTTGCAAAGTCATGGTACGGCTACACTTAAGATTTAGATTAGCTACCCATGTATCGATGTTTGACTATCTATCTAGAGTAATTTAAATGAACTCACGTTCCGTAAATATACATATATATATATTTTTAACATCAGTGGGTTTTTAATAATAGAGGAATTAATAGCTAAATCAACTTAATTTTGTATTGTATCAATTTGAAAGAACAATAATCACCAAATTAAAAATTTAAAAAACCGACTTGAACCGGTTTCTCCAAGATTCTTGATTTGTTTCCATCATTGGTTTCCTCAAATCCTACTTTCTGAATGCAAATTCTTGTAAATGAATGAAAATTACCAAAAGCGCCATACATGTACCTACAACAATTGAAGAGATCCCTCGATTTCTCCAAGATCCCATCATCAGACCGCAACTTGGTGCCAACGGGACCATTTCGGGGTAATACACGTTCGATCACAAAAAGAAATTTTAAAATCGGTTCACTACTCTCGGAGATATCGGGTAACATACATACAACAAAAAAAAAAATTCAGTCGAAATGAGAACCTCCTCCTTTTTTGAAGTCGGTTAAAAATGGGATTTGATAGTCTATACAGCCAATAGAAAAACTTTGTGTTCTTCCGTGTGTATACTCGTACATTTGTATCATGATACTTAGATAAATGTATTACTGAACATGATATAAACACGTAACCCTGCAGCATTCTGTATACTGCCATATTCACTCTTCAGTTCCTTAGCTACAATCACAGTGTACTGGGAGTGAGCAGTTGAGCACTTAGCGATCCCATCAATTTTCATCATCTCAATTTACTTAAACTACCTAAGCTATATATGTAGATAGGTGGTAGGTACTCGTATCTTCATTTTAAGAAGTAATATGATCCCAGTATTTCCAGAAATGAAGTTATCTTTAGTCGTATGAAATCGTAGAGTAGCCCGCTTTGCCTCGCGCTTCTGTCATATATCTTATCTTATTGGTGGGGCCCTTACGTAGGTATACACTTCATTCATGATACTAAGATTAATAAGGTTACTTTACACTAAATATGTAATATGTAAAAATTCGCCATCAATAGCCGGGTGCATAGAAAATAAATTACAGATACCTACGGTCGAGGCTCGTACTAGTAGTAGCATTGTATCACAGTATAATAAATAGATGTTGTTGTAGACTCTACTACTACAACTCTACAATATCCTACATTGTGGTACTCTAGCTGGTATACCTAAATTACCGAGAGCATGGAGTTGCATTGCATCAAGGTCTTGCGTACTTAAAGCTCACAGGCATTTTGTTTTTTAATTTTCCCGACACTTACTGTCATTATTAGACTATTTTTGTAATTCTACTAGAACACACTAGTGTCACTGACTATTAATTTAATGAAGATTGATGATGGGCAGCATCATCATTGGAATTGGACAGTTGGACACACTAAAAGCCATCAACAATCCGCTTGCCCACCCTAGCGATTACGGGCATTATTTCCATGCGTTTAGACACATAGGTAATGGGAGAGGCCTTTGTCCAGACTTGAGAACCAGTCTCGACATAGGCCTCTCCTGGACTAACATAAGATAGGCAAATGAAATGATGACTAGAATACTAGTTCAATTCGATAGTGTGAATAAGAAATACCAGAATACCTATACTAAGAAATTAGGTTAGATAGCCATCTATATCTATACCTATAAAAGTAGTACCTATTTAATTTAATATCTTTCAAATGACGCAGATCGTCACGGTATGTGCGTATGCTACTATTATTAATTTATAAAGTTACTACATTAACTATATTCGCACTCGCAATCACAACTCGCATCTTCCTTTTGTACCTTTTTGGTACGGAAATTAATCGAATATTGTAGAGATTTTTTAAATAATCTAAATACCTATTAAACTCTACATTCTACCACAGATACGGATGCTAGTCATATTATAACTATTTAAGTACATTTCTATTCATGCTGCCCCATATTCAAATAGGCTTTATCAGCTCATTAAACTAATTGGGTCCAAACGCCATCGGTGTCGCTCGAGTCCGCTCGTTTATGGACCCCCAATGCAATGGCCCCTTAACGGTCAATAGCAGCGTTAGGTTTAGGGGTTCCTAATAACGACGCGATTTATGGCTTTGCCTAGAAAGGGTGGGATAATTGCCTCGCACATTTATACAGGATGTAAAAATAGTGCTGATCAGTTAAAGGGTTATCGTATTACATCATCAGCCTGTGATAGTCCACTGCTGGACTATGCGTAGGTACTTATAGACGCATTAAGAGGTAAATGCCCATAATCGCCACGCTGGGCAAGCGGATTGGAGATCGCAGTAATGTGTCCACTATGATGACGCTGCTGCCCATCATCAATCTTTTATCAAATAATGGTCAGTTACACTCTTACGACACCCGCAGGAGGAGTTGGGGTGGTGACAAATGTATTCTTACTGCCGTCACTACACGGCTGGTTATCGTATCGTAAGATTAGTAAAAGACCGGCCAAGAGCATGCATCGCCATGTTCTTAACTTTCTGAGGTTGAAGTAGTGACGTACCATACTTATGTACTGTATACTGTATATATTTGGAACCTATATCACAAGATTATACTGCTAATTTGCATGCATTTCAGAAATGTATAGGTACGTACATTATAGTTAGGTATATACTAATGAATGGCCAATCCATGTAATCAGCAGAAGGTTGTATCAATAATGTTTTGCTGGCTGCAAATACGACACGTTCATATTACATGCGAGTGATCGTGTACTAAACGTGTCTACTCGATAATACTGTGTAGGCAGATTTAACGTATAAAAATACAAATTAAAAATATGAAAATGAATGAAAAGTCGCTCCGAATTCGAAGATGATTTTCAGATATTTTCTTTATTATTTTCCCCCTTCGATTACGTTACTAACCTACCGTCACTAACGTCATTAATTCGACACTAAACGATATAAAAAATGGACAATAATATGACTAGTCTAACCTAACCTGTAATTTGTATTAAGTAGCTTGCGCCGTGACTGCTGTGAGTTTAACGAAGACTAAGGGTGAAGACACATTTATTAGCATGCGTACGCATTTTTTCTAATAAAATTGGCCGTTTAGTATGAAATGCGTACGCGTGCGGAAAGCTGGACGCGGTCCCATACTAAACTGACATTTTCTATAGACATGAATTTCGCATGTGTTTCACTTTTATATAGCATAAATTACTTTCAACATTTTTTAATCTTATTTAATCCTTTTTTCTTTCTCAACAATTGCTGCATGTTACTTGTTTACTTATAACCAGCTTGTAAGTTCTCATTTAAGTGAACATATATTTATTTTTGTTCTTATGAGAATAAATTCTTTAAACCGAACCGAAATGTGTCTTCACACTAACTGTATGAGCCACACCGAATGCGTGTGAAGTACGTGCATGTGCGCGTTGTAGCTTTGGAAATGTCATAGTAGATGGCACCATCGCCTACACGTGAGGCTCACGTGCATGCCACGCAAGCGGTGTGCCATCTAATACGATCATCAATGTGCCCATGAGGAAAGGCAAAAAATTTAACAGCGGATTTCTGACCAAATTTGAAGTTAAAAATGTCATATGAAGTTTTCTGAATTCAGTCTATTTTAAGAGAAAGTTTGATTCTTAAAACCGTTTTAGACCGTTACGCTATGATAAACGCATTTTAGGAAACGATTTTGTCACCATGTTGTCTTAGTCTTGTCACACTTAATTGACAGACATCAAATGAACAAAAATATCTTTAATTACCTAGCAAATGTAAAAAAAAAACTTAAAAGTGCATTTTTTGAGATAGTTTGATTAATAAAATCCTTTTTTGTGTATTAAGGCCTTCAAAACAACAAAAAAAAAACTAAAAAAAATTTTTTTTCTTGCAGTACTTACCAAAACTCATTAACAATTTTTTGCTCCTTTTAGTCTCAGGAATATGCTGTTAGAATTTTTCCCTTTCCTCGTGGGCACCTTGTATAATATCATCGATCGAATATTACATTCGCTACAACACGCGCACTCCACGCACACGCATCCGATGTGGCCAGCTTGGCCTTACTTTCTGTCCATCCTGCTCATACTCGCATATTAATTGGTGTGAGCGAAAGTGATAGAAAGTAATCGTGCTTTTAACTCACGCCGGCAGCCTCATGATGAGCATCCTCGAGTTTTTTTTTATTGATAAATGATAATACATTGAGCATCATAATCTTATTGTATGCAATTACGTGGGCGAGAGTAAATACCTCACACACTTGTCCGCTAACACGGCCGGCTTTCCAATTCATCGCAATCTTTATTGAGCAAAAACGTAAATATGCAGTTGATGCGATGCCAGTCATATTGGATGGTGTCTCATCATATTGTGTGTTGTCACATAAGAGGAGGTGGTAATGGTTGTCCATTACCACCTCCTCTTATTACTATCCATGGTACAAACCAAACATACTAGCAAACTGCTTCAGTGTCCTTACAACGACTTGGCAAGTAACGTTTACGTTAGCGGTTACTCGTGATGGACTTACGTATCAAGTAAATGTTAATAGTAATAAACGTTATTAACAAACTAGTGCACATAGTTAAAATGGATTTAGACCAAACGAGCGAATGCTCCTTCTATTCTATCGATCACTCTACGAAATCAACGAATTTCGACAAATCACGTTTTGTGTAACGAACGAATTTCGTAGAGTGGGGGATAGAACGAGCGTTCGCTCGTTTGGTCTAAATACACCTTTAGATGTCGTCCAGCCTTTCTTTGAGTTTACCGCCTCGTAGTTTCCACTCAAGAGCTAGAACGGCACGCTAAAAAAGACGAATTCTAACTTAAACTTAGTTTTTTTTTAATTTTTGCTTAAAAAAAAGTTAATTGACGAATTTAATGATTTTTATATTTTTTATGTAATTGAAATCAAGCTCAGGAATCTCAGGTTTAATTAATAGTATTAGTCGCGTATACTTAAAGGACGAGGATTTGATTCCCACTTTGGTTTACTTAGTATGTGTCGTATGTATGAATGACACTAAAATCATCCTTTAAAACGTTTTAATTAGGATGTGCCTATTATTTTCCGGTGCCGGATAACGTAATTGGAGTAGGATGTAGGTAAGTAGGCACCGACTATGTGGTTAGGACTGATTAGAAATTAATTTGCCTTTAGTGCTTTATCTTGAATGTTTTAGTACACTTCATTTTCGTTTAAACAATATCATATAAAATCTCCAGAATAAACAAAATTTTGTACCATTAAAATATTGTGATTACACGAAAATTGGTTCCAAAAGTTTAGTTTGATCAAGGTAGTTTTGTAAAAATGTATAAACATTTCAAAAATAATATTGTTTCATTGATTTAATAGGTAGGTACTAAACATAAACATATCAAAATACTATGTAAAGGGTCCTATGGAGGAAATAGAGTATGGTTAACCAGGTTTTGGTGAAAATAACATGTTTTTAGTTTTTAAGTTCAGCAAATTCATATCGCACCATTAGTTTTGTCTCGTCCACTTCCGTTTCTATATGAGCTGACACTGCTAATAGTGATAACATTATTAATGTTGATTTATTTAGCGAAGCAAAATTTTTACCAAATCGCCATGTTCAAATTTGTTTGTCCGTTCGTCTAAATAATGTACGAGAACATATGGAATACCTATGTGCGTAGATAGATGCGTAGAAAATACGTGACAAGTGGTGGGTTTACACCAAACGAGCGAAAGCTCATTCTAATCCCACTCTACGAAATTCGATCGTTACCCAAAACGTAATTCGTCGAAATACGTTGATTCCGTAGAGTGGGGGATAGAATGAGCTTTCATTCGTTTGGTGTAAACCCACCTTAACGCGTAACGTAGGTAAGCTATTTAGTAGCTATAGCTTATTAAGTAGCTTCGGCACCTACACCGTGTATTCGTAACATTTCCTGTAGCGGTAAAATATATTATGACAAGGACAGGTATTTAGTAGTGACTAGGTACATCTTTAGTAAAAAAGTACCTAGGTAAGACTATTAATATTGGTGATTGGTTTGGATGATAATTAAAAATATATTAGGTACTGTTTTAAATGCATGAATTTTAATTTATTTTTACATAGTAATTACGTATTTAAATAATTGTCATAGTAATTAGTAATTACCTACTTACTTAATAATATCCACTTACACAATGGATTGTGTGTAAACATGTCAAACAGTCTTACTTATAATACAAAAGCATGTCGATACGAAAACAAATGTAAACCGGCTTAATATACCGGTTTCCACGTTCAGAGTTATTAAAAAAATATGTATACCTACT